>APFE031534223.1:285980-323929 GCA_000404065.3 Pinus taeda | reverse complement strand
CAGCAGGAGGACCTTTAGGCATGGGCATTTCTTGCTCTTCTACCCTTGTTTCTTCTTGAATGCATCTAGCCATTAATTCCTTGAAACTAGGAATTATATTATTGTTCAGAAGAGTAGTCCTGAACACGTACTATTCGGATGGTAATCCTCCAAGGGTCGTGAGTGCCATTTCTCTGTCAGTAATGGTCTCCCCAATAGATAGGAGATCGTTCTTGATCTCGGTGATTCTTAAGAAGTATGCTTGCATACTCTCATCTTTACCCTTCTTGATTTCCCTCAGTTTATTTCTAAGAAACAAAACTTGATTTACATCATTTACTTTAAATAAACTCACCAGTTTATCATAGATTTCCTTGGAGGTGTCTAGTTCAAAGATGTAGGCCACCAAGTGCTTGTCGATAGAGTCCCGAATGATCTTCTCTGTTTTGACTTCTCTGTTTTTCCATTTGTTCCAGGCAGCAACGAATGCATTTGATGGAGGCTCAACAATATTGCGTCTTACATGGTCCAACACTCCTTGATCGTCTAGGGTTAGATTGATAGACATCTTCCATCTGTGATAGTCAGCTTTCTCATGGAGCTTGTCTTCGGCAAGAAAGAGTGTTGAGGACCCCATAGTTCTTTTAGGATAGCTTTGCCAATCTTCTCTTCGGTGATTTCTCTTGCTCTTGCTCGGGCTTTGTCTTCACCTCAGCTCTGGTACCATGTTAAGTTATGCTATGTTCTATGCTTATAGCAATTTACTTTTCTTTCTTATTATTATCCACAGATTAGCAATCACATAGACATAAAGTAAAGTGCAGATAGAACATTAAACGATCAACAGAAAACAAGCCAAGACAAGAGACACAAAATGTGGCGGCTAGCTAGGGACAAACCCCACAATGTGTGGGAAAACCCTTTGATCAAATCTTCTTTTATCTTCAATAATTCAACAGAGAGAAATTGTACAATAAATCTGATTTATATCAACAGTGGCAAACCCTAGATTCGCAAAATCAACATTAGCGGCTTCATCTTCAAATTAAGGCAGACAATATCTCACATACCGACCGTCGGATCGGCTTGATTCCACCACCAAAAGTTGCAGCTTCTAGAGGAGGTTCAGATGAACCTATAGTGCAGTTTAGATGAGAAGATCTTCTAGTCCACACAGGTCACACTTTACTTCTGTAGTTGCAGCTTCAGTTTTAACAGCTTCCTTCAGACTAGGGCAGTGGATATCTTGCAAATTGTCCGTCGGATTGACTTGATTCCACCACCAAAAGTTGCGGCTTTCAGAGGAGGTTCAGATGAACCTACAGTGCAGTTCAGATGAGGAGATCTTCTAGTCCACGCAGGTCAAACTTTACTTCTGCAGTTGCAGCATCAGTTTCAGCAGCTTCCAGCTTCACATGTGTGAGGGAGAGACCCTTTTCTGCGCAGTAGAGAGAGAGAGATGTGATGAGATGAGTGAGTCCAAATGAGGAAAAGTCCTCCTATATTTATACACAACGTTGGTGTTTGAATCGATGCGACTGTTGGGCTTTTGAGCCTACATCAGTTGAAAGATGGCTTGATAATAATTCCATAATCAAAATAAATTCATATCTCCATGAATACTTATCGGAATCGGATGATCTTTATATCAATCCTACACCTCTCAACGAGAGGAATCTAATAAAAATATTATCAGCCATGAATAAGATGACCCACATGAAGTTTTGCCCTAATTGCCAATTTTAACAATCCCTGAGGCCAAATAAGCCATCCCCTATCCTAGAAATCCACTCTGGTTTTACTATGAAGAAGAATAAGAATGGGGACATGACAATACCTATAACAACAAAGATCTCAACACATGAAGGAAATATAGTCAGAGACTCGGCATATATATAACAAGGTTACACTCTGTATCAACAAGCGTTCTGGATGATGGTGATCATGATCTCAATCATGATCCTCAGGTCATAATCTTAACAAAGACCTTGATAAAGAAGAAGTAATGGCATGGTGTTGCAGCAGTAATGACAATCTCAGTGATGTAGTAAATATGGCTTCAGTGTTGCAACAATAATGATGATCTCACAGCAAGAAGACGATTGGTGTCTTGGTCTTAGAGTGGCTTGGCAGGTCAAGGGTTGTGGGCTTGGTATTCGTCAATTGGAATCACTCTAAGAAGAATTTTGTTCGTTTTTCCTCTCCAAGAGGGAGAGGTTTTGGCCCTAGCAGCATGCCAATATCTCATGTTCTTGTCTCTTTGTTTTTGGTAGCTATTTGAAGACACTCTAATAATAACAAGTGAAGAATATGCTAAGAAGAAAAGTTAAAAACACCTCACAAATAGTTATCAAGCTAAGAAGAATCTCACTAAACTATAACTACCCTAGATTCTTCAACAAGCATCTCCTCATGTGGAGATAATGGGACAACTAGCCGCTTGAAGAACTCCTTCCTTCGATGTCATGAATTTCTTCTTCGTAACGAAGTCTTCATCATTTGGGACTTCTTCATAGGGCATAGACCATCCATCACTTTCATCCATGAGTCAGTCATGTCGTCACTCCTTTCATCAAAAAGTGATCCATCAGTCCATATTTGGCCTTCCTTCATGCCATTATTTCTAGAAGGATCTTACATCCTTCTATATGGTCCTCTTGGAAGACATCCATAGTTCTTCCTTTGCTAGATTTGCATAAACCCATCCAGAGATTTGTTAAAAAATAAGAGATTAAATCAAAATTACCTTTGTGATGGTATTTCATCATGACATCTTCCAGTTTGCATCAGCATCCTACGTACATGTTGACATATCTCCCAAAGATATCCATTGTCAAGGGTCTCCATCTTTTTTAGGCTTCCATCAAAGTCTTCATATCTTTCCAGGAGATTTCCTAGTCAAATCTTCTAGTTCTTGGATGTTGATTGCCTTTTCCATGGTTGCATACTCCACAATCTCTTCCTTCCTTTCTTCATATATTTCATCCCCAGGAACTTCCAATCAGAGTTCCTCTAATAACTGTCAACCACCTCATTTTCATATGAGGACATATTATGTTGATTTCATCTAGTGTGACCTATGCCTTCCTGCATCCTTTCAGAGGAGGAGATCCTTTTCCTTTTGATCATGCTCTCAAGATGGAGCTTTGATTCATGTTTTCTGCAACCATATGACATGACTCTATAATATCGAATACAAGCATACATACCTCATTTTCCTCTAGGTCATCTAGGCTTCCTTTAGTAGCTTCCTTGATTGAAAAGAGCTTCAATCCCTTGATCTGGTTCCATTTCCTATGTCATCATCCCATGAATTCCACAAATTGGAATTCCTGATGAAACACTTCAGTTCCTCTCTAGATCAGTGAACCTTCTGATGAAGATTTCATCAGAGAATTTTGAGGATCTTGAATATCCCTATCGATAGATTTCTCCTTTTAATTGAGGTATGATGAGACTTGTCCTAGATGACTTCTTCCTTTCCTTAAGTTTCCAATGAAGTTCCCAAGAGCTATATCCTTCATAGTTGACTGCTATAGATTTTGTTCCAGTTGTCCTTCATGTTTCCCTAGTGATGTCATGAGCTCTTGCTTCTAATGCTTCTACGATGCCACGATGCATCCCATCATTTATTATAGCCATATCCTATAACAGAAGACTTAGGAAATATAAAATGAACTTCGGTGAGGAAAACTATCTCAGTCATAGTAGAGATCTCTTACTTCCTCTTTCTTGGATTTCTTATTTTAAGCTTCCTCCACTTCTTCGGTGATATGGGCTTCTTCTCATCCTCCTATATTGTCCTTCTTGACCTTAGGTGAATCTCTTTTGCAGTGCCCATATTCCTACTCCCACATCGGATTTGACCTTTAGTCTAGATTCTTTAATCTTACATAGTGACCATAGATCCTGGAATGGTAGTAGCTTCTTTCTTCCCATAGATGCTTGAAGTAAAGTTACCCCACTCCTCTGGTAGTGCATTTAGTACAACTGTAGTCATTTCTCTATCAAACATGACATCTATTCGATCTTGAAGTTGATCCGTGATTTCAAATATCTTCATAAAATATGAGGCTATTCCATCTTCTCTTGACATCTTCAGCTTGTAGAGTTCCTACCTTAATGAGATGACTTCTCCAACAGTGATTAAGGAATACAATACTACCATTTTGTTACAGATTTCTTTTGAAGTTTTGAATTTAGATACATATGGGATGAGGGGATCCTTGATGGATTCTATGAGAATCCTTTGAGCCCTCACTTACCCTTTCATGAACCTAGCAAGTGCTTGAGCATCTTCTTTTGGAGATTTGGTGATTGAGACCTTAACATGTTCCATGACCTCATTCTCAATAAGATTCAAATCTGCCCTTTTCTTCTATGCAAGAAAGTTTGAAGCCCCAACGAATTTGTTTCGTTTCTTGCAAAAAGACATTTTGACAAATTCAGATGAAGTCATAGATATACTTACTTGTGTAGATGCTTCTTTTTCCACTTGCTTCCTCCTTGAATTTGATGATGATATAGATAGTAGAAAACTCCTTAATGAAGATAGTTTTCTTCAAGAGTGATTATTGACTCCACAAGGGGATAGATCACCTTAGACCTTTGATGATAAATGCCTTTGATGATGATGATGATCAATGATGGCTTGATGATGTCTTCAGTGATGGTGACCTTGTTTCAATGAGAGGGAGACTACCGTAGAACCTTTTGAAGATAATAACAGTGACCTTTGATCTCGATTCCCTTGAATGAATAAATTTCAAGCTACCTTGGTTTGTAGATCTCTTCAACTTGATGAGGATCTTTGAGGTCTCGGTGAGATGGCTTGAGGGTTTCACCAATCTTCTTTGTAGACTTCTTTGATCTAGGGTTATAATGCTTCTTTTGTAGATCTTGACATCACGATGATCTTTGCTTTGATGCCTTGCTTGAAACTTGATCCTTAAGTGTCTCTTGATTAGATGCCATTCCTTGACTTAGGCACCTTAGCTCCGATACCATGTTGAGAAATCTAGGCCATCATGAATTAGGTGATTTCTCTTAATTAGTAGCTGCTTGTGAGTGCCTTTTACTTCATTAGATTAGGATCTTCTTTTTTCTTAAGTTATTAGTGTTCTTCATCAAACAGCTACCAATGCATGAACATAAATAGACAAGAGATAGAGGATGTAGGCTATCTGCCAAGGCCAAAACCTCTCACTCTTTGAGAGGAAAACCCGCACAAAATTTTCTTATAGAGATTCCAATTGACGAATACCAAGACCTAGACACTTGACCTGTTTGCCATTCCAAGACCAAGACACAAGTCCTCTTCCACCTTCTTGGTTCCTTCTACTTCAGTTTTTGCACCACATGAGATCACTATGGTCAAGTGATGACACCGAATTGAGGTCACTGTAATGGTACCAAATTTTGTGGTCACTGAGTTTATCAAAGATACCGAACCTCTCCTTCAGCAGTAGCACTGAACCCTGAAGTCACACAACGAAACCATAGTCACTATTCTTCATGTAATAGCACCGAGACCTTGTCACACACGTGTGACCTTTTTCCTGTGGTATCACCAAATTCTCTTTGTTGTGGTAGCACCGAATTTTCTTTCTTGTGAGATAGAGATAACACCAAGATCCTTATTGTGATATAGCATCGAGACAGTGAGGGCATGTCACTGTGGTCTCACTGAAACTTTTGACTGTGATATAGCACCGAGATTTCACATCTGAGATAGCATTGAACCAGAATTTGATAATACCGAAACTGAGCCTATCTTTGTACCCTTATCCGAGCTCCTTGCCTCAACTGTCAACCGAACTCGTCTCTATAGTAGACTCTTGAATTGCAGAGGAGATCCAAATTGCATGACTATGGAATTGGTCGAGCTGCCTATTTATAGTAGTTTGTCCATTTAATTAGCCAACATGATCATATGAAGAGTTGTGTCTCTAATTTAGGTGAGCCGACATGAGTTTTGCATTTCATCTTAAAGCCAACTTGAAGAGGGATAACTTGTGCTTGTCTTGGAGGGCTACTTTGACAATTCTATTGACTTATATACATTGTAACATGCCTAAGAAGGGTCCTTCATACATGACACTGACTCATATTGACTTTATGACCAATCCTAATGACTCACAATGGGAGTAATACTAAAAATAAAATCCCTTGCTCATGAAACCCATGAGACAAGCATTACAATAATAATTTTATTTTTCTTTTTTACATCAACTACATAAAATCATACTTACACATGTCATTATGAAGATCAAACCTAGTTACACTTTTGAACAGGAAGTAGGCCAAAGCCTGCCTGGGTTTTGGTGGGTTATTTGAGAGGAGCCCAAGGTTAATTTCCTGGAATTTTTTGAGCAGCGAAAGTGGGTCAAATAGCAAATCCTTTGCAACAGACAGTGCAGTTTCACCAGGGTAGTGTAGGGCATCGCTGAAGCTACACATTCCAACATCTGGGCATTGCACTTCTCCACCTGTGGCTTATCTAGCTTGCCTTTTTGGCAAGCCCAAGTGCAGTCACACCAGACTCCCATTGTACTACTGTTCTATATAATAAAATGGCTCAGATGGGTGTTATTTTTGGTGGAATTCCCGGTGTTCACTTATATGTTTGAATTTTTGTGTGCATGTTCTTATTTACTTTGTTTATCATTGTATTTCCTAAGTAGGAATATTACAGATGCACTTGGACTAGCATTGCGGCTTAGCAGTATACACAGGGTTTGGCAATTGATCTAAGGCCCATAGGAGGTTTGTCTTACCCTTGAGACATTGGAGGGAAAGCTCCATTGTTAGTGCCCTCATTTCGAGTAGTCTATAGGCTTATTTTTCATCTGGAAACCCATGAGACCAGTACTTGTGCTCGAGAGCCACTTGGAGAATCACGTGATGAATTACAGAGTGATTAAGGGGCCACCCCCTTGTCCATCATTCATGGAGCCCTCTCTCTCATCATAGCACCTTAAGGATTCAACAAGGCCCTCCAATGGCCCCTTCTACATCACGACTTCATTATTTCAGCTCACTTATGGATGGCTTCTTCATCACTTTATTAGCTACTTGGTGGGCTCATCACCAAAATTTGTTATTTGCACATTATTTTAGAATTGTTGGGGCTAATTAGGCTAATTTGAATTAGTGTGGACTCGTATAAATATAGATGACTCATTGTGAGAGATCATCATCATCGCTTGGATTCTCTCTTGTATAAGAATTCCGCACTTCTCTTCGATGTTATTGGAGGCTATTGATGTAGTTCGATAACTCTGGGAGCTAAATTTTGATTTCTCTTGGAGCTACTTCTTTTCTATGGTTAGATATATCTCTTGTCATCTTGTAAGTGCTATTTTGTTGAAGATTTTTCTTGGAATAATGTTTAAGGAATTATTGCAACTGCCTAAATGTCTTGTTACCTAATTTATTGAATCATTGAAAAAGGTTGTTTGGTTGTAAATTGCACATGCTACTCATTGAATGACAATATATGAATGATCCTAGTGGATGGGATATCGTTCTTCTTCCATGATAAGCCATAGATATTGAGTAGGTAATTGTTGAAGAGTAATTTCTAGGGCATCATTCTTTGGCTTCCTTGAAGATGAATTTAGCAAAATTTTGAATCATCTTAGACTCCATGGCCCAAGGATTAGGCACTAGTTCTCAACCTTTCATTTTCTCTCTTTTCTTCTCCTAAAATTCTCAGCCCCTCTCCTTTAGATGGCTAGCTAGGGCATTCAACGAATTGCATTAGAGGACGGATTTTTGAAATCTGCTTGGATATGACTCTTCCGTAGTGTTTTCTCTAGAGGATATGAAAATTTGGTTGACTTCCCATGGTAGATTCTTCATAAATCTTGGTGCCCTAGGTGTGCCCTAGAAGGGTAACCTAGGATGAATCTATTGGATTGATGGCTTTCTTGAGGGCCATATGAACTTAGTACTCGGTGGAATAAACACATATATCCTGAAACCCTAGGTCTAGCATAAGCCCTAAATTAGGTCTCTCAAGGATATGGTGTCCAGTGGTCTTACAAAGCTTCTTGAGAGGTCCTATATCATCTCGAAAATCTTGACCTCAAGGATACTCATCACCATTGAAAATCTCAAACCCTAAGTTTAGATTTTCCTCCTAGGTCTTTCTCAAAGAGCCTTTAGCTTCATTGAAGCATGGAGCCCTTATTGTGTCTCTCCTTGAATGGGCCTTGGGAATCCCTTCATACCTTGTCATTGACCCTATCATCACAAGTGATTTCTTTCATATTGGGACTCCTCCCATCGGTAAAAGTTTGCAAAGAGCAGGGAACATTAACTGAGTGACAGTGGATCCTTTGTCCCATTGTTGTCACTTGGTCTAGTAGTTGTCCCATAGGTTCCCCTCCTAGGGCCCTGCTAGATAGTGTGGCAATAATACTATAGCAACAAAATGACTAATAGGTTGGTGTAAGGAGTGTTTCAGGTGCACCAGCATCTTCCTAAATGCTCAAAGGTATGTGGAAGAATGGATCTGTATATAGATCTTGTCTAATACAGTACTACTTACCAGGAATCAATAGAGGTGTACAAGAGCATCCAACTAGGTGAATCTACTTGTGTTCCCTGTATGTATGCTTCCCAACCATAGTTTTACCCTCTTAATGATGGATCTGTGTTTAAAGATGTTGGAACACATCTCTAAGCCTAAAAGAATTTTCCCTAAAAATTGGGTGCACGCTGACACAAGTTTGTAGTGTTCTTAACAGTGCATTATGAGCAATATCTGAGGAAATATAAACTGAAAAATATAAAATAGAAAAGTATTGATCCTGCAGAATATAAGGCCTTGTATTGACAATTCAGAAAATGATCAATGTTTATGGACCTCTTCGAGGGGAGAATCTCCAAATTAGTCGAGCTCCAATATAATGAAAATAATTGACAAAACACCACATAACTTTCTACCTTTATAAATAATTTCTCATTAACAAAAACTTAATTATTTATGGCTCAATTATTAATAAGTACCAATGACCGAGTGAACCTTATTTATCAAAGATAACCCTTTAACATTGAATAACCATGCACCAACTACCTAATAGACTTCAAATCTTAACTCAAGAGAGTCAAACATATCCTCTAAGTCCAATTATTTTTATCTTTGCCCAGTTACATGTCCCTGTAAAGCCCAGTTACATGTCCCTGTAAAGCACATTGACCCCGCAACCTATTCGTTTTCTTGAAGATGGACAACCCGTTCAATATTTATTTGTTGTGAAAGGTTGCCTGAAAAATTGGATGCAATTTCTTATTATTATTACTTAGAGCAATAGCAGTTTATTAGGCATATCTATATGGGTTTCAAAATTGTGAAAACCCACATAACTCATCCTATTTGCACACAATCAATTGTTGCTTGGTTGGTGACCGCTTCTCTGATAAATATTGAGTTTTATCTTTATTTTGCAATCATTAATATTCTCCTTCTAGGAGGTATGATTAACTGACAGGACGTCTTCTAGGAAGTTTTCTCAACAATACCTGCATGACAAATTTATGCAGAGATGGTTTCATGTTTCGAGGCACAACAAAAACATTAAATATATTTATTTTTCTTACTTTTTCCATTTTAATCAGATTAATATTTCCCTCGTAAAAGAGATCATGTGTCAGACTTGGTGATTGGGTTAGACTGCTCCTTGATAATCTCACTGATTCTACAGGACTATTGCTCTTTGTATAGGTACCATATTCCTCGTGCTTGGTTGCAGGAAATCAATAATCTGTTGGTTGTTTTTGAGGAGAGTGGAGGAAATCCATTGGAAATCTCAGCTGATGTACGTGTCACTCAAACCATATGTGCGGAAGTCTCTCAATCTCATCCTCCGCCTATTCGTGTGTGGCCCGATTTAATCAATTTGACAGCAGGAGGAGGAGGATATGTTAACATGTATGAATTAACAATTCCATCTCCCGAGGTGCACCTGCAATGTGATGATGGACAAGAAATCGTTTCAATCACTTTTGCCAGTTTTGGAAATCCAGAGGGGCATTGTGGACGATATGTTCAAGGGACATGCCACGCAGATACCTCACATTCTGTTGTGATCCAAGTATGTTGATGCTCAATCAGTTGATTAATGTTCTTTTGGAAAAAGTATGTGCCCGACCTAAAGCTGTGTGGAAAATCAAATTATTCATTTGCCAGATGTCTGATAAATATGGTTTACTTTGCAGGCATGTCAAGGAAAGAAGAGCTGCTTAATCCCGGTGTCAACAAAGATATTTGGAGGTGATCCATGCCCAGGAACAACTGAGAAAAGGTTAGCAATTGAGGCAAATTGCATGATTGTGTCAACTGCTCCAGACAGTATTTTACAATCATATTGACAAGACCAGATGAGATTTTTTATCTCTTGAAAAGATATGCTTAACACTTGATTGGATCAAGCATTTGCAATCCAACAATGGAGTTTCTGTTTACCTTGCATGTGTGAAAATGTTACAGCAGATAACAAAAATCTCAACTTCAAAGCTTGCGTCTCCATCTACACTGGTAAATAGATATGAAATATCTCCATACACGACAATCTTAATGAGAAAACTTCTAGAAGTGCTCATTAAGGTCAATAATACAGATAGAAGTCTATGCATTGATAGATGTGAAAAAAAAAAGAGATATTAATTATGTTTTAAAGTACATTATTCTGTTGAAGTTGTAGAGTGCCTTTTCTACCTCAAGCTGTGCAGATATCCGATGCATTGAATCTAAAAGTAAGATGTTGAAATCACCTAGAATATGTCCATGGAAACAAATCCAATACTTAGGAGCCCTAAACACACCAGTTAACTAGACAGAATCTCTATATGCTGACAAACACAGACACCACATGTACTAATATACTTTTTATGGCAACCAATATTTCTGGAGCTATAGCTCTACTAATGCAGGGCGGCAGTCACTCATTGGATTTTGTAACTGCTTAAACCCAACGGGTGGCATATGCTGCCCCGTGCATGAATGGAGCTATAGCTCCAGAAATATTGATTGCGTACTTTTTGTTACCCAGCTGTGTTGTCTTACCAGACAGGAAGATGACCCTGTTGAAGAAAAAAATACAAATTGTTGTTTACCAGCATTACAGAACAATCTACATGAAAACAATCATATCCTGGGGAAAAAATAGAAATAAACACAAATATGTTGTTTATCAGCATGACACAACAATATAAATAGCGTTAATCACATGCAGTAACATTTTTTTTTCATTCGCTTCACGTAAGTATTCATACAAAATTACGGCTTTACATGTTCTACACTAATAATTTTTCTAAAACTACCTCCAAACTCCCGCTTCGTCCTAGAAGCACATGTAAAACTTTCAGATCGCAGTTTTGCAACAGGAATCAGAACAGTTATCTAACCACATTCTGTGACTGTGACACTCATGAACTAAAATGCCCTCTGGATACGAATGCCTTATATCAGTCTAGTTGGATAACCAGCCATGAAAACCACCAGTTCGTTATGTCCATGTGGTATATGCAAGTTTCAGTTTGATCCATATGCTATTAGAAAAACATGATGAACCTTCGGTGACTGGAGCGCACCATTGATCCTCGTGGGCACTTCACCCATCTGTTTCCTTTATATCGACCCATTGTGTACAACAACGAGATCCTCTTCTCCAGTTTCCTCTTTGTTGACCCATAGTGTACAACGACACCAACTAGTATAACTTCCACTTCTCCGCTTCCTTACCCTCCTCTCTAGCTGTACTTTAACCTTAAAGAGTTTCTGGTTGATCCATAACCTTTCAGTCCACAATCCAAGATAAATGATGGTTTCTACAGGGATGCATGCCTGAACTATTGATGTGTATGTCATTTTTTATCTGTATGTCATTATGATTACATCTATACCATGAGAGTAAATGAAAACGTTATCCCAAGGCCTCAACAAAATCCTTTTAATTAGTTCATATATTATACTTTTTCAAGAATATTTAAAAGATATTTGAGAATCTTAAATGATTTATCAATAGAACTTTGATATTTTAAATAGAACAAATGGATAGCTTTGACTTTTTTTTATAAATAGAAATAAATGGGTAAAGTTTTAATAATTTTTAAAATTTAATAAAAAATAAATAAATTATATATATGATTATACATTATGTTAGACCATGATTTCAATTTTATTATTTATATTTATTTATATAAGCAAATTTTATTCATTTTATATTTAAAATTCATCCGCCACTCTAAATTTTATCTTGAATTTTACAAATTAATTTAAAATTCATATCTTAAGTTTGTATCAATATATCATTTATATTAAAAATCAATTAAACTTTATTCTATAATAGAAATAGTAAAATATCTTTGACTGCACAATATTCTGATTTGTATTTAGGAGTTTAATTTGTTTTTTAATATGAACTTTAAATTTAACACCAATTTATAGAAAAAAATTTAAATGTTAGATTTTATTTAAAACAAAAAACCAGTACAACAGAATTCAAAAAACATCTAGCTTCATGACAAGTTTTTCACATTAATATTAACATCACACATTGCTTGAATCTTAGAATGTTGAGTGTGTTATTTTGAGATGTTTATCATCTAACTATTTACTAGTTTCTATTTATAGCTTAAGCTACATATGTACTATTATCTATCCAACACAGAGCATGGTTATAGATGACATATTTTCCATATTGGATTGGAAGGAGACCTTCCACCTAAAGGACGCCACATTCCTAGTGAGAGTTATGTATGGATCCAAGTGCCACCATCAAAGCCTTTTTTGACAGTCCATCTGCCACAAAGTTGAATTCCCTGTATACATCAGTAAAATTGATGTTATTGAGGGTCCTCTTTTCCTAAATCGGGAGTGCCTATGTTTTCCTTGCCAATCGATGACACATTTCAAGTCCCTCAAGATAGAAATGTTTTCAATCTAGAGTCGCCTTACATTTTTTAATAGTCCCCACAGGCTAATAATCCCAACCTTTGTGTTTGTGCCTCTTCCTCTCGACCAATAGAAGTGATATTCCTCGCTCTATCTGATGCCAATAACCGCTCGATATCTGCATTTTCCCTGTTGTGAAGCCCCATCAAAGTATCATGTTGGCAGTGGCAGCATTAATCTTTCTAGAATCAAACCTTAAGTACCTAGAGTCCTTCTACATTGTTTAGCATATTCCAAATCAATAACACAAATGCAAGAAGTGTGGTTGATGTCCAATGTCTCATCCTCAAAGATATTTTTTATTTCTTGCATGTCATATACCCCATATGATGAAAAGAGGAAGAAACTTGTGTTTTTTCCTACATCTAAACCACCACATGAGACAATCCTCTACTGAGTTGAAAGACCACCCTCTGTCTAGGTTGAAATCTTTGAGAACCAAAACCCAAATCACAATGGAGAATATGTGTCCCATTTTCATTTGTCTCTCTATAGAATATACAATGGCTCGAACCATGGAGACCACACTTGCTCAGATTGTCCCATGTGAGCACTTTGTTCTTCCATGCTAGCCATGCAAGTATGGTGATCTTCAATGGTACCATTATGTGCCAATCTTCCTAAAACCAGCTTTTGGACCTATTCCTTTGTAACTCATTCTATATGTGTTTGTACACTTCATCCACCATCAATTGTCCCTCCTTGGTGGGCCCCTTCCATATCAGTTCATCCTCTTAGTCATCTAGCATAATCCCTATCATAGTTAGGTCTTCAATATATTGCTTCCAGTAGATTGCATGTCCTTCCATAAGACCTAATTGATCTACATTCTTCCATAAGAGGTAGGTAGGATGATCCATTGTATGTTTAAGAACTTGGGAAAGAAAAATATATCATTTGCATGATCCTTTGTATCTTTAAGAACTTGGGAAAGAAAAATATATCCTTTGCATGCAATGATTCAATGAGATCCCTAGACAATCTATAATTTCCAAGGCCTTGTATAGGGTCAATTCCCACCAATATTTTGCCACCATTCCAGAAATTCCATTAGAGGTTTTTAATCATCCAAATGTTTACTTTTACAAGTCCATTCCATATATATGAACCTTGTTTCTTCAAATCCTTAATAGTTCTAGCCAAAACATCAATGGTCGTATTATACATATATTTTTCTATAATTAGATCTTGCCAGATGCCTTTTCCCTTTATCACTCTCCATAAACTTTTGGTCATTAATGCCTAGTTGAAACTCCCGATGTCCAGCAGGCCCCATCCTCCATATTCTTTTCCGGTTGAGACTATGTCCAAACTGGCTAAGTGAAATTTCTTTGCTCTAACTCCAGACCAAATGAATCTAGAACAAATGGCCTTTATCCTCTTTCACTGGGCAGTCTGTATAAATGCATCTAGTGGATATATATGTTGTAGGACTGATTGTACCAGTGTGACTACCCCTTATTGATAGCCATATGTGAGTCCAAAGAGACATCTTCTTCTCATATTTATTAATGAGGCAGTTACAATCATTTATTTTATAGTTGTTTGGTTTCAATTTAAAACCCAGATATTTAGGATAATTTTGAGTATTCATTTAAGATTGGGTATGTCAATTTATAAAAAAATTAAATGTACATGATACTTCAAACATATGAAATTGACATCAAACATTTAAATTGAATATATGCTTCATCAAATTTTTCATGAATTATAAAAATATGTAACTTTAACTAAGCTAAAGATGGCATCAACTTAAATACAATAAAAATATTGTGACAACTATCTCATTGTAAGTACAAAATTATTTAGCAAAGATTGAATCTTCAAACACATTTCTTGAAATAATGACCTTAAGATTAAGGTATGGTTGCATTTGGCTTGGAAAATCATTCTTAAAGTATTTTAGAAACTTGAGCACTTGAAAATGAGACATCTGAAATTCAAATTCAAATATAATGGATATATTATGACAATTATCTTTCTCCATGTATATATTAGATAGACTCCATGTTAATAAAATGTTTCATAGAACATATTCGTCAATAAGTTATATTCTTAAATAAATAATAAGATACCAATTTTCAATTGAATCTCCAAAGAGATTTTTATTTGAACGCCAACTATATAGCCATTTGAATACCAATTATATAGCCATGAGATAAGATGCTAGTGTGGAGACTCAATTTTATGTTCGATTCCATAAAAACCAACTACAAATGTTGTCAATAAAGTTGATAATGTTTATTGATATGTGGAATTAATCTTATAGTGGTTTCCATAAAAATCAATTGCAAATTTGGCTTTAACAAAGTTGATGAATCTTATTGTTTATCATCTTCGTTTAGCACTTCTTTTACTACACTAGAATTTCAAATTGTTGGTGTCTTAATTTCTAAAAAATTGATTGGCAATATGACGCTAGATAGGATATAATTAGAGATAGTTGGATTCAATGCATGAAGATTTTCTTATTTATGGATTGACACATATACGTATCTAAATTACACTAATATATGTTATAACAGGAGTAAGTGAGAAATGGGTGATTGGCTACTCATTATTGGTACTAAGTTGCCTTGTGATAGTCTTTATAACAACCACCTAAGGGTAGCTACCTCGTGATAATCTTTATAACTATGAACACTTTGCATTGAAAGAAATAAAACCAACACAGGAGGCATGTGCAACATAGATAAACACTAGATCATAGTTGGAAAACTTTTCATTGGTAAAAAAAACCACTCCAAAGATTATTGCTATGTAAATTGTCATGGATATTCCATTGGAACAAATCGTCACAACATATCTTGTATTATGATGAAACCTTTTATTATGTAGGTTTATTTCCTTGGATTTTAGATTTATCATCACTAGCTTATTACTCAAAATTTATGAAAAAAACTAAACCAAAATGAAAGAACAAGCAAATGAACACACCATCCACATAAATGAAAACAAGAGAAATCTATCTAAAAGGTGTGGCCTATGCTCTACATTTTTAGATAAGAAAATGAAAATATGAAGAAAGGAGCATTTGATATGCAATTTCCTTTGAACACTATGTATAGAATGGTTGTGACTGAATCTTCTTCTTCCTCTATTATGCTCTCAAATCCTACTCTTAGATGTTCTGCTCAACTATGAAACGAGTACAATGCTTATTAGGGGAATTTTGAGGTTTAAAATCGGCCACCTAAGGAATATAATAAAACAAGGGTCATGAGTTTTTAAACAAAAATAAAGGAAACTACTTTTTTAGTATATTTTCAGCTTATACCCTTATAGTTTTACTCAAATTTCAAGCGTAGACAATTGTTAGATGTGGAATTAAATTCCACATCCAACGAGTACCCACTCTGCATATTTCTAAGCAGGCCCACATAAAAGAAAAATTGAAAATACATGAAAGTACAGTTTAAAAAAAGTAGTTTTTTCCTTTTCCCTTCAAAATATTTACCCCTCGGGATGACATCTTCATCTTGAATCCAATAAAGTCAATTTTGTTAGTGCATTTTTGTTTTGAGGCCCAACTTTTACCTCAAATTTCCTCGGATGAAAAGAATGGGATCTCGTCTTCCCAGTGGCCTCGTATTAAACATAACGTGATGGTTGTCTCGAGTCAGTGTTTTTACATGCCTCAACCCTTTGTTAGTGTTAGGTTTTGGACCTTTTAGAATCATTTTGAATGTCCACACATGGCTAGCCCCACATGTAAGTAATGGAGACTAGTGTGGCATCCACTCAATACCATGGTTGTCAACAAAGTAAGTCAACTTGTGGGAGGCATAGCTTCTGCATACCATATCCAATTGAGGTGATTTTCACACCATTAGAAAGGTTTTGGTGTGTAGAATAGTGTGGGAGTTTGGGCATTATGCTCACAAAGTTTCAACCCCAAAAATTCTCGTTTGATGCCTCAAAATGGCTCCAGAATGTTTGAAACCCAAATCTCCTAACTGAGAATTTCCAGTGACATGGGACCTATTACTCCTCATTTAGCAAAGGTAGGTATATACATATATGGGGCTAGAAAATGGGAAATAATAGCATAATTCCAAATTTATCATCAATAAAAATTAAGTCATTCATATTCTCATGTAATATTCTGCATGGTACCTTCTTGAATATTCTATATATAGTATGAAGTGACAAAAGTACTTTCACATGTTATGATGGCCTTGATAACAACATTTCCCATGCATCTATAACATTGATAGGAACAACATCCATCAATTGATAGGTTGTCAACTTATCTTGGAGATCCTTAACTAGATCATAAACATTGATCTTTCTTGAATCCAAATCAAATGCATTCGTACAAGAATAGGTGGCCTTGAGGCCTAATTGACTTATCAGCTTGAGGGACATGACATTGGTTGATGCTCTAGAATTTAACATGTACTTATGTAACAAGTCATTAATCATCGAAGTAATCAAGAAAGGACTATGGCTACCATTCTTTCTCCTTTGATTCATTGTTAAAGCACCACTAAGCAATCCTTATTGGCCTCCTTTACATCTTTAAATCCCCATAACATTTTAACCTTTTCCCTTTGTGAAGGGATATTTGTTAACTTAGAAAGAGGAACTGCAATATTTACCATAGCCAACTCATTTGATACATCAATATTTAGATCAACATTTGTACATAAACGTATCATGTCATAAGAGGAATACTTGGTAGCTCCAACTGGGGGATTTGTATTCACTTGTCCTTGGTTCTCTTGGGACGTTTGTGGGCTTAAGCCAACTACTGTATTTCTTTCCTTGCACTTTTCATTCAGAGACCTGCCAACACGTACCCAAAATCTCCTTGTGAGTAGGTTTTGGTCTAAACATCTTAGTGATTTCATCTTATTTCTCACTATTTTTATTAATTCATTAGATGTCTTCATTTAATACATTAAAAATCCTTTCTTTCGAATGTACAAATAAAATGGTCATCCTCAACAAAATTTAAATCAGTTAGTTGATTATGATCTTCCTATGACATGCTTGATATTCTAGACATGAAGCTTCATCATGAGACTCTTGGGAACATTACATCATAGAAAAACCTCTTGATATACCATATTTGTATGATTCATGAACATGAGAACTATTGGCTCATTTGGATTCTTGTTTTTCTCAAACTTTCTCTTAAGTTGAAACTAATTTTTTTTGCAATCTCTCCATTTAGACCATTCTACTTTTCATCCCAGATATTGTTGATTTTTTGTGTAGATTTGGGAGGTATTTCCCCCCTTGCTAAAGGAAATCTCCAAGTCAACATAAGAGAAATTAAATAATTTATTTTTAATTTTAATTTAGAACATCATGTAGGCTCAAAAGGACAAGTTGGCCCCACCATGAAAGGTTGTGTCACTTGAGAAAAATCACACCCATGATCAATATATATACATCATATGACACTTCATTTTTCTCAATTCATTCGTCACATCTTCTCTCATAGAGTGGTTGCACGTGTGACAAAAAGAGTTTGAGTTGAATGGAGTTTGACTGATTGCAGGAAGGAAGTTTGTCCATGTTTGACTGAGTTGTAGGAAGTTTGTTTTGGTCTTAGTTTGACCGCAGTTGACTGAGCTATAGGAGGTTGAATTTGACTACAGTCAACTGCAATTGATCATAATTTACTGCAAGAGCCGCATAGCCGAATTTGACCATAGGGCTGACCACATCTCTGAGTTTGACCAGGCTGGTTTGGCCACATATTTTGGGCATTTTGACTAGCGTTGACTTTGTTAAACACACACATGGCAGCAACAAATATTAAAGATAAATAGGAGAGTACCTCTATTATTAACAAATGATATACATTTATAGTACATGGTGTGGCCGTTGGGTTCCACATCCCAAGGTCTCTTGGACTTCTTTAGTCTATTCGGCTTCCACACCAACCCTTAGAGGATTAGGTGTCCAACATTCCCCCCCTTAATCTGAAGGGTTATGTATGAGTGCAAGAAGAGAGTTGTAATACAAAACGTGCAAAAATGCGTGGCAACACTAGGTTGAATGTGCTCTCTAAAATGTTGGTATAAAGGTTGGCGGTTTAAGGATGACCACCAACACTGAAACGCTTAGTGCAGTTCCTAGAACTCTTCCAAGTCTGGCATGAAGCTCAAGTCTTCTGCTAGATGAAGTGCTTTTGATGTTTTGAAGAGGGAAACCTTCAACCATGAAAGGGAGGTCTCACCCTGCATAAAAGGGATAACTTCAACCTGAAAAGGGAAGTCTCAATGTGTGATGGTTTAAGGATGACCAACAACTCTAGAATGCTTAATGAAATTCCTGGAACTCTTCCAAAACTAGCAAGAAGCTGAAGTCTTCTACTAGAGGAAGTGTCCCCAATTCTTTAAAGAGGTGTCATCAAATTGAAGGCATGCTCAGGGGCATCTTTGTCTCTGGCTACAACTCTGAATTTGGTATGGCAGGTTGTGGCTCAGGCTCGCTTGATGTGGCTTTGAAGCTTATAGATGACTACCATTTCCCCCCCTGTCAGATAGAAGGTGAGATGCTGGAGAAAACTCAACTGCAAGACTGTTCAATACAACAGAACAAGTTCGGACATATGTCTGAAATATCTTCTTGGTTGTTAATGCCCATTGCCAAGAAGCGATCCATCCGAGATGAATCTTTGTTCTTGTAGGAGGTTTGTTTCTGAAGCATCTATTTGAAGAATGATTGGTTTTATGACAATTCTTACATGGATGAAGATCAAAACAATGATCTTTCAGATGGCCAACTCGGCCATAGTGTTGGCATTTCACAATCTGTTGTTGTGGAAGAGGGGCAGAATCTGGAACAGCTGAAGGTGAACTGTCATGAAGAAATCCAGCACTCTGAAACTGGATGGGCTTTGAGTAATCTGGAATATGAAAGGAAACCTCCTTGTCATATCCAAGACCTGTTATGTGCTTGTTGTGGACAAGTTCTTCCCAAGGTCTGATGATGGGCTTGGGAAATGTAGATTGAATTTCTGCGTCTACATGTAACCTTGCTGCTTTATTGGGCACTGTATCTGAATCAACTTGCTGCTTATGGGAGTCTGTTTCATTGTTCTGAACAGAAATAGGTTCAGAATGATGACTCCTCTATTTTAATTCTTCTTGTTGTAGCTTAGATTCAAGCTCCACAAATTCTATCTTGTCTTGTGTATACTACAAATAGGTTTTAATATCATAGAGAGTGTTCTTGTTGATTTTCACTGTATCATGAACTGTGGAGTGTATTACAATATTTAACAACTCTAATACTTCACCAATTTTATCCATTTTTGGAAACAATCAGACCAAAAATGCACTTGCAGAAATAATAATGGTTTTAGAAAATTAATTTGCCAACACGAATTAATTTGCACTGATGTCTACTCATGTTCTCACTTCACAGTGTCTTGTGCCTTAATTTCTACACATCAAGCCCAATATTGCTGCCTTAACAGAATGTCTAGCTTGACAGGTTTGCAGCCCACAGGCTCTTCTTTTCCAGCAATAACAAGACCCCAACAGAAATGAGATTAGCTTCTATATTTCATCTACCATACACCGTATAACACCTTCAATGCATTCAAAGCAGCGTATAGTAGTTCTAGGTCGTGGAATTTCAATCATTCCCACTCAATTTTGAATAACACAACACCAAGGGGATTGCCTTATGCAATGCTCAACACTCAACATTAAAATACTCATGCCAATGTTAAGAAACTTCAAGGATTTCACGTCCACTTGTCAACCTTGTTGGCCTTTAGGTGTTATATCATGTCGGACAACGTTATTATGATGGAAACACAGTTGAAACAATACAATGGACAGCGTTATACTATCTCTATAAATTGCGTTATACCAACAACGTTCAACTTATCAACATCGTATATATCTGGACAACATTAATGTATATAACTTGGAGCAGCCTTCTTTGCAACTGGGTTCTTTGCTGGGGTAGTTGGTTTAGCAGCCTTCCTAGACTTGATGGACAGAGCAACATTCAATCGATACCAAAAGTTTGAAGCAAATACCACATAGGTATAATGTATATCGTCATTCTTTGTATATGAAGACCATGGAGCACCACATACAAGGACTATGCGTTTTAATTCCCAAAGAACCCAGTTAATCAACCAATAATGGAATACACGTAAACTCACCTTTTTACCAATCTGCGGCTTTTACACAGTTCCCGAGGTTTAACTTTATCGGGTTCATTCTCCACCATAGATTTCAACCCCACGATCTGATAGTTGAAATCCTTTCTACAATCAATCAAACTTGCATGACCATCCTCCGTCGTAGATCTACACTCATAGGATTCGACGGTCTTTAGCAATTTCTGAAGGAAAAATTGCGTGACGATTACCCGTCCGAAATGGGCGGTTTTTCTCTCTCCTCTAGTGGCTACACGTTGAACAGTGAGCGGAATCGGGTAGACTCATGAGATTACCGCTTCCCACTTTTTATGCCCCTGAAATATTGTTTCCTGTGCAAAGACCACCTTTTTCGTTCGCTATCTTCTGCATGCCTTTTCCAAGCGATGACCGTTAGATCTGTTGATCTATCAATCGAACAATTGTTGCTCCCCTTCAGCTTTTGACTCAAAATTGTCGGGTTTTCCTCTGTTCCGCTATAAATTTAACACTTTCGCCAGTTTATATTGGAGTCGTGGTATGGAGGAGCTTCCATACCGAAGTGTGAACCGAAGTGGTAGGGGTTGGAGTGTGAATGAGGTAATACCACAGAGGAGCGAGAAATGATATAATCAGGCCCGATAGACAACAATATAAGTCAAGTTTAACACACAACACCAAATCACAATTTAGACAAGTGGTTTGGAGTGCCACAAATGGCGGTTCACTTCAACAGAGATAACAATGCATAGGCTGAGGATGACTGTCGTTGGTTCACACAAATGCCTTTCTTGCACAACACCTCCAGGCAGTGACTTGATGTTCGAGTTGGGGCTATGGCCAATTTGTCAACACAAACATTCAATACAATGTGTAGAGAATAAAATTCTCAGTTGAATTTCAATGGACTAACCTTCAAACACACAACAATGATGTACTAGAGTTTCTGCTTATAATGCATGGCTAGTGATTCAAGTTTGCCATTGGAATTGGAATTGGAATGAATCAAAATAGAATAGAACAGTGGACCAGACAAGTATTCAAGACTTTGAAGATGCCTTTTCCAGCATAGGTATGCTTCTGTATTCAAAAGGAATGCTTGCCATTACTAGAGGAAAAATTCAAGGTTGCCTTAGAGGTAATCGATAGATAGGCTTAGATGGAAAAACCATAAATTTGAAGAGACCACAAGTCAATTCCAAACCAAACTCAGATTGGAGCAGCTATGAACCAGCTATGAACTAGATAATATAGTGCTCATAATAATCTCAATGGATATATAAATACAACTGAAATTTATTGCAGGAGTAACGCTATAACTTAGCATATAAACCTTGAACTTCAATTAATGCACAAAGAAAGAACATATATACCAGGAATAGAAATGTCAGAGGAGTTACTCTATATAAAACTAATTTGAGACTTGCACTCTGACCAGTGCAGATAGATTCTGGAAAGCGTATTAAGGCGGTTCATGAAATTTAGGGTATGGTATAACATTTAAATCTTGACCAACTCATTCGACAATAGAGATTTTACAGAGATGACAGTCTAGAATAGAGGTACAGGACTGATATGTATAGAAAGGCCACAAAACAACAAGCTCACATAAACAAGTGGCTCATCCTTGAGCAGGATAGGAGATCGCTTGCTGTGATACCATGTTAAACACACACATGGCAGCAACAGAATATTAAAGATAAACAAGAGAGTACCTATATTATTAACAAATGATATACATTTATAGTACATGGTGTGACTGTTGAGTACCACATCCCAAGGTCTCTTGGAATTCCTTAGTCTATTCGGCTTCCACACCAACCCTTAGAGGATTAGGTGTCCAACAAAATTATGGCTATTTTGGATAGCTTGACTAGCCTTGACTTGCTAGAGACAGACTAGATTTGTCTGGTATTTTGACTTAGGTATTGGCACATATTTCTAAACAAATTATTAATTTGTAAACCTTGTTGAAGAATAATTTCTCCTAAGAAAAGTTGTTGGGTTTTCTCCTAAGTTTGGGTTTCCCAAGGTAAAAATACTCTCTCTATTGTGCATGGCTATCTCTTTATGATCTTTATTGTTTCTGCTGCATTTTATCTTTGGTTTTTTTGTGTATAATTACTCAATGATATTAATGGCATGAGATTAATTGTTTGAAGATCATTAGGTGGTAATTATCAGATCAAAAGATTGGTTTCTACCATGCATCTTGTAGAAAATTCAGTATGGTATTAGAGCCTTGTTGAAAGAGCAACCATTGAAGTCAGCTTAAGAGATAAGTGTTCAATAGCTTGATTAGATTTTGATTTCTTGTCAATTGGTGCCAAGTCTCAAAGTGGAAGATAATGTTGCAAATCTTCATAAGTTACTCCAAAATGAGAGGGAGTTGAGGAGAAGGCCTCCTCCACCTACTTTTATATAAAGTAAGAAGAGAGCCAATCATAACATTTGTATTAAAGTATGCGCTTTTAATATTGATGTATTGTTCTTGGAGTATTTATGCTTGTGTGGTATAAGAGTTGGAGGAATTAGGATTTGTAAACCCTAGTGAAGACTTAGGGGTTACAACTTGACTTTAATTTTTGGATGAGAAAGACCTAGGTTTTGTAGGATGAAACCCTAGAGCAAGACTTGGAGTGTTGGATGCAAGTGGAGTATGTATGATGCATACTTGGTTTATCTCCTTGATAGCATGTGGAATGACTTGGCGTGGATGATAGCTTGTTGTTGAGCCTTTGGTGTGGCTAGATAGCTCGATGAATCTACAGAATGAAGAAACCCCAACCCTTACAATTCATACAAAAAAAGGTAAGAAAAGCAGCATGCATCAACAGCTTGTTAAGGACAAGGATGAGCATCCACCTCAGAAAAGGTCGCATGAATTCTCCCTTTAATATCTACTACTAGTAATGTTTGTAGGCAGTCGTGCCTCTAGGTCCGTGATAGGTTTCTAAGTTTCTCTATAGATTTGTCAGAGAGGAATTTGACAATCCTCAATAGTTTCTTCCTTAATCAAAAGATAAGTACTTCATATTTTTCTCCCTTAATTATTATTATTATTATAATTATTATTATTTGGTCAGCCTCATGTCTTTGTATTTTGCTTGGTTATGATTTTTCTTCTATGGCCTCCTGAATGGAGTTTGCAGAAAGGAAGAATACGTACATTATTCATGCAGCAAATGGTGGCATCGAGAAGTACAAAGAAAATCTATGGCCGGAGGGTTCTCCAAAAAAGAGGGAGTGGATTACAGGGAGATTTTTTTCCTCTAGTTGCGAGACGATCAAGTTCTTGTATGACCTAAAGACTCGAGCACAGGCTCAACAGGAGTGATTGGTGTCTAAGAGGGAGGATTGTATAGATTGTTAGGACATCCAAGATCATGCCACGTGACTGGAAGAGTTTCCAATTCCTAGGGAGAAGATAATCAGGAAAATTAGAAGGGGCAACCTTTCAAGATGATGTCATGGATTGAGATTGTCAAGATGCTCAAAGATAGGTCTCTAGTGTTTATAAATCTAAGGCATAAACAAGAGGTTATTTCTCTAGTAATGATAATTGTTTTTGAATGCTTTTTACTTATTTTGATTATGTTCTTATTTAGTTTTTCTTATTATAGTGTTATCTTCATTAAACAGTTACCAAAATATAAACAATAAAGAGACAAGAGACACAAGATGTAGGTGACCATCCGAGGCCAAAACCTCTCCAACTTGAGAGTAAAACCAAAACAATTCGTCTTCTTATAGAATCTTCAAGTGAGAAATTCCAAGACCAAGACCCTTGACCAAGATTCCTCCAAGACCAAGACACCCTTATCCTTAAGTCAAAGTAACTTCTTCCTTGACTTTAAATTCGACCTCAATAACCCTCTTACTACAACTTTTTCCTTCCTTACTACAACTCATTTCACCTGCAACTTTTTAGCCCTCTTCAGAACCCTAGGTAACATGATAGAAGAGATAATGGAGAGATTTATTCTTCTTTTCCTTCACTATGCCTTCCTTTCTTTCCTAGTGAACTCAACCTTCAAACTAGATCTTGTTGACACCAATATTTGATTCTAGGATGTGACTATAATTCAACCTTTCTGTAGCAAATTAGAAACCCTAGATCTCTTCTCACATGTGGAGAGAGGTCACCAAAAATAGATCCAAATTTTCGCTCTTCCTTCTTTCCTTCGTCCTCCTTTATCTCGCACTTTCTTCCCTTCACTTGAGTTCGAGTACCAAGTGTGTAGTGTGTCCTTGAGAGAGGTCAAGTGCCTTCTTATATAGGCTTCTTCTCCATGACTTAAGGCTAACTTGTCATTGACCCTAGGCCAGCTTGATCTTGGTGAAGGTGGATTGCTTCATTGGAGGCCATCTTGTTCGAGGTGATTCGACTTGGTCTTGGAGTATCTTTAGACTCTTTACAATGACTCAAGATACATATGTAACATGCCCAAATGGGTCTTAAATACTTGACATTGTCTTAATATCATTGGAGGCCATCTTGTTCGAGGTGATTCGACTTGGCCTTGGAGTATATTTAGACTCTTTACAATGACTCAAGATACATATGTAACATGCCCAAATGGTTCTTTAATACATGACATTGTCTCAATAGACTTTATGACTTGATGACCAAACCTAATAGCTCACAATGGGAGATTTAACTGTAAAATAAAGTTCCTTGAGCATGAAACCCATGACTCAGGTATTACAAAATAATTTTATTTTCTTCTTTACATCAATTACATAAAATCATGATTACACATGTCATTATGAAGACCGAACCTAGTTACATATTTCAACATCTAGGAGAAGTATGCCTTCTTTGAAGGGACCATGTTAGACATCAGAAGGACTTGGTTATGTGATAGAGAGAGCAGTAGTGGCAAAAGGACTTGCTTACATGAAAAAGGGAGCAACAGTGGTGGGAGGATTTGCTTCCATGATAGAGGTAGTAGCCAAGATTACCACCAGAAGACCTGCTTCAGTGTCAGAGGGAGGTGACCTCAAAATTTGAGATGAAGGATATTGGCTCGATGCATTATTTCTTGGGATTCAAGGTGTGGCAGAGACCTGATGAGATCTTCCTCAGATATGGAAAGTATATCATCTAGATTTTCAAAAGACTTAGTATGATCGACTGCAAATCCATGGCTACTCCTATGGTTTCTAATCTGAAGAAGATGAGTGATTCTGCTTTATATTCAAATTTGGTGGATCCCATCATGTACAAGCAATTGATTGGGTCTTTGATGTATCTAGTTAACACCATGCTAAATATTTTCTTTGTAGAGAAAACCCTAAGCCAGTATACAGTTGAGTCGAAGCAGATACATTGGGTTGCAAAAAAGCATGTGTTTAGGTACCTGTGCAGCACAGTTGGATATGGTTTGAGACATGTCTTAGTTGTTGAAGTGAGGTTGTAGGGATATACAAATTTATATTGGGCTAGGAGTGAAAAGGATAGAAAGAGAACATCTAGGTGTTGCTCCAACATGGGATTAGCTATGATATCCTAGTTTAGCAGGAAGTAGACTTTTGTCACTTAGTACAAAAAAGGTGAAGTATATTGTAACCAGTGTCACAAGTTGTTAAGCAGTATGGCTTTAGAATATTCTTGTAGGACTATTTGATCAGGTCTCTTCATACGAGATGCGGGGAGCAATGAAGTTCCCGTACATATCCACAAACAAGAAGATTGTGAAAATTGTCACCTACCCTTTGTCTAGAGCGAAGTTTATATACTTCAGAGACAACTTGGTTTGATGCAAAATGTCTCCGTCATTGAGAGGGAGTGTTGATGTCTTTGTAGGATTTGGAAAACCATCTCTTGAAATTCTAGAAGGACTTGGTTTGGGTCACACTGATTTTACCAGGGGAGATGAATACATTCGCCTTTGAAGTTAGAAGGACTTGGCTGGGTCATTTGCCCACTTTTCTAAGGAGGGAGAGCTCTATTCATAGATGAGACTTTCAACAATAATCCTCCTTAGATCCATAAATTTGGGAGAATTGTCATCTACAATTAGTTTGGATACTAAATCACAAAACAAATTGTATTTTATAATGACCTTCACAAAGGAGATCAATTCTTCATACGAGAGGATCATGGCCTACAAATGAAGGTCATTTGGGGATTTCTTGTCCATTGTTCCACATGAAAATTTCTTGAAGGGCCTGCAAAAAAAATCAAATATGCCTTTCGTGCTCAAATTATCCTCCAATAGGCTTCCACATTTCGTGCAATGAGTAAACGCCCTCAATGGTAGCGTGTATGGAGTGTACCTTTTATTGATGTAGATACTTGCTTGAAAAAAAGATCCTTGACTTGCTTAATGCTTTAAAATAATTTAGAACCCATCATTGGGTCAACACGCTCCTAAAGGGTCACAATGCTCCATCCTTTGACCTTGAAAAATCCCCCAACAACTATAGTAGGTGGACGACTTCCTTGAAAGTGGCTTGAAACTTGCTTGTATAAAGAATTGTAGCTTGATTTGTATGTTCCTTGCTTTGAGATGATGTAATGGTGAAGACAACCTTACTTGGTCCATTCCCTTGCTTAAATTAACTTGGATTACTCCATACTTTCCTCTTTGACCCTCAACACCTCCTCTGGTGAAGTCACTTTGGTACCTTTACTTATAAATAGGTGCTCCTCTCCTCTTTTATTGCAAATTTTTCCTCGAATTTTCTTGAAGACACCTCTTTGCTTTCCTTGTTGATTTTCATTGGTCCAAATTTTCTTTCCTTTTTAAGAGTTGGAGGAGCCACCAAGCCCCACACATATGTCCAACCCCCCTAGAAAATGAAGCCCCAAGGGTAAATCCCCAACATCCTTGAGCACTTGAAATTTTTGGAGTTTGGGTTCTACAAAGAAAAAAAAATTGATGTTGATAAATTGTTGTTTGCTAGATTTGACCTCCAAGATAGCTCTAGAAAGGCCCACATGCCCCCAAATGTAGTATGACACTCTTTGAATGAAAAAATCCTCCTCCTGGGTCACCATTTCTAAAAAATGGCAAGGGGTAGTTCAAGTAGAAATTATGTTGCTTCATCTAATCACTTTGACCAATGACCCCTCTATAATATTTGCATTGGGATCTGCAAATTACATTGAGAAATGAAAATTATTGGAATATGTGAGACTACCTTGATGAAGATTTGTGACAAAATGAATACACCAAGGCCAAGGAATGTCAATGACATACAAACACAAAATTACAACCATGTGGGGAAAAAGTAAGTGCACTAGGATGAAAGGGATAATGTAAGGAAAAAGTACCTTTATAGGGATAGGCTTTGAGTAGTCCCATAAATCTTGAGTCTCAATAGATCCATCTTCAAGATGCCCACTAATGACCCCAGGACATAAGGATGCCCATCAAGGTAGGGATTTACTGTCCACTAGGAAGATATTAGTTGTGTCATTAAACCAATCACTCTAGAAATGAAGCTAAGAAGACTAACCATGATCAACCACACATAGGGAGTCTAATAAACACTCTCACATAAATATCATCATATAGGGATTTACAACACGAAAAAGTCTAAGGATTTTATATTTTATATAGAGTTTATAAAGGGGGTGAATATTGTATTCAATGTCCATTTCAAGGTAGGTGAATCATTCAATTTTTATTAGAAATGTACATCAAATCTCCTCTAGAGCCCAGTACAGGGAATATATTTTTGGGTAAATACATAAAATAAAGTTACATTAAAAATTAATTAAAAATAATGCATACATTACAAAATTAAAACACACATATACACACACAAGCTTTAGAGGGAAAAGTAAATTAATTCAATATTATATATATTTGCTTTAAAATACATTTTTTAATGTCAACTGTAAATAAAATATTTCAATAATAAATTTATATGAACTTTATAGAGAGAAAGAACTAAAAGAAAAATTATTATTAAATGAGTACCTTATATATATATATAATTAGCTTTAAAAATACATTTTTTATATGAGGGAGATGTTGTAATTCCTTCCATGCAATTTACAATAGCATTTAAAAAAAATATATAAAACTAAACATTATTTTAAATGTCCAACTGTAAATAAAATATTTCAATATCCTCAAGTATAATAAATTTATATGAACTTTATAGAGAGAAAAAGTAAAAGTAAAAAGTTATTATCAATGAGTACTTTTTATATCTTAAAATGAGGGAGATTCATAATTCTTTCAAGCAATTGAAAGTATATACAAATTATACCAATAGGTTCTTTTTACATCTTAGCATGTGAGTACCTTTTACATCTTAATATGAGGGAGATGCATAATTCTTTCAAGCAATTGAAAGTATATATAAATTATACCAATAGCTTCTTTTTACATCTGAGTATGTGGGAGATGTGTAATTTTTCTAGTCCTTAAAGTGGAGTTGATATCTCCAATAAAAAAGTTATTAAGTAAAAAAGATATGTGAGCTATCAATAAAATAGTTTAGTAACTTCTTAGCTTCATTTCCTTCAAGGTGGAACCCTCGATAAAGGTTTGTCCAAAAATCATATTTTAAAGAATCCTAGCTCAACATGAGAAGAAGAAGCTCAACATCCTAACCCTTCTTCTACTAGTGACAAAGTAATCCCTCGATATATCGATCTAATATCCCTATGTGTTTTAAACATAAACCAAAAAATTATCTCATGAAGCACATAATTCTCTGCAAGAGCTAAGAAGAGAGAATATAATAGACAATCCACAAATTGCAACAAGGAGGCTCTTATTATGACATTATGGTCTCACATTTTCACAACATGGTTTGTTGACAGAAATATCTAAATTTATAGATGAGACTTTCAACAATAATCCTTAGATCCATAAATTTGGGAGAATTTTCAACTACAATCAGTTTGGAGACTAAGTCACAAAATAAATTTTGGATTTTATAATGACCCTCACGAAGGAGGTAATTCCTCATAGAAGAGAGTCATGGCCTACAAATGAGGGTCGTTTGGGGCTTTCTTTTCCATTGCTCCACATGAAAATTTCCTGAAGGGTCTCCGGAAAATTCAAAGATGCCTTTCATGCTCAAATTCTCCTCCAATAGTGTTAAAATTGGCAACTAGGGTCAAAATCCATGTGGGTCATCTTATTTATGGCAGCTGATATTTTTCTTGGATCCCTCTCATCGAGAGGTGTAGGATTGATCTAAAGATCATTCGATTCTGATAATTATTCATGGAAATATGAATTTATTTGTGTTATGGGACAATTCGTCAAGGTCAGCCAGCAACCAAATAACCCCCTCTTATGCTCTATATTTTAGTATAAATAGAAGAGGAATGGAAGTCATTTGTCACACTCACACACTCTAGTGATCTCTCTCCATTCTGTTTTGGGTTTGATGAAGAAGAGATCTAGAGGGAGTGCCCTAGGAGATATGCTGGCCTAATGATGCCCTAATCTGCAATAAAGGGAAGAACCTAATGATGCCCTAACGTTGCCATGAAGTGCCCTAGATGTGAAAGAAAAAGGTTCTTCTTGAAGATCCTATGCTGCCCTAATTTACAGTCAATGAAATAAGCCCAAATCACTGTCATGATGGAGAATCCTTAACATTGTTATAAAGACTTTAATGCAGTCTTGAAATTGCAGCATGGAGAGGATAAATGTTGGTCTAGAAGAGACCCTATGGTGCAGATCTATGAGAGCCTAAATCTGTTGCCATAATATGCCCTAGTCGTAGGCTTATGAGGAGGTTTACACGCAAAAAAGAGGAGACTTATATGCAGCTTAAAGAAGCCCCTATATGATGTCCTAAGAGGGAGATCTAGCCATAGTAAATGAGGTCTCTTCACAGCTAAAAGAAAGACCCTAATATGCAGACCCTTGTGCCCTAACTACTGGTCTTACTCCTCAGTAAAAATAAGGTCCAGATGCGGCTCTATCCCACAGCTAAAGGAGGCTCTTATGTGCTACATAAAAGAGGTCTAAATGTTGGTAAAGGAGACCTGAACTATACGTTGTTAAAGTGCCCTAATCCGCAATCCTATAGGGGACTAAATTACAGTCAAGGAGGACCAATTCGCTGCCTAAAGAAGTTCCTTCTTAACGCTGTCAAGGAAAGGCCTTTGACATAGTTAAGAATGATGTCCTACCACTATTAGTGCAGCCCTCATTTAGTAAAAAAAAAAAACTTATAAACAGCAAGGAAAGAGACTACTCATCCATAGCATAAGATGGCACTTATTCACAGTATGAGGAGGTCTGAAAGGACATCATATAAACTTGGATTGTTGTAGGTGACAACATAGTGACAAGTCATACACAGTGAAGGAATGCATCTGCTCTAGATTAGCTTATGTAAACAACTGGGTGTTTGAAATGGTTGACATCACAATCAAGTTCTTATGATGCTTGGATGCTAGTTGATAAAGTATTGGAGGCCTATCTTGTTTTTAGGCTATTCTCAGGATTTCCTATTAGATGAATAGAGCTACTATCATGGGTTAATATTATTATGTTGAGGATTAGTCAGCTAACAAGGATGCATCATGGTGATGGTTGCAACATGATGGGTTCAGCAAAGTGATGATGGATCAACGATGAGTACAACATTGGGTGCAGATCGGTGATAAGAGCAACTCAATGATTGAAGCAACATAGTAACAGGAGCAACAACATGAAGTGCATAGCATGGTCATTAAGGTCTAGCACTGTGATGATAAGTATAGCATGGTGCAGCACAGTGAGGTGTCACAAGTGGACAAGATGCAGCATTGTGATAGGTGAAGGAGTCACCTTAGAGAATCAGTTGAAGCAACATGTCTTCAACTGATCTCATGTAGATATAGAAAGTCAAAGTGTTGACTTCTGATGTAAATGTACTATCTCTCTCTTTCTCTGTTGAACTATTGAAGAACATAAAAGAAGAATTGATCAAGGGTTTCCCCACTTTATGGTTTGTCCCTGGCTAGCGCCACATGTTGTGTCCTCTTGTCTTGGCTTGTCTTCTGTGATTTATGTGTATGTTCTATATGTAGTTTACTTTAACGCTGATGTGATTGCTAATCTGGAAAAGATATTGAGCTAAATGTGAAAATTGAAATAAATTGCTCTAAGCATAGAACATACCTAAAATTAACATGGTATTAGAGCTGAGGTGAAGACAATGCCCTAACAAGAGTGAAAGAGCAATCACTGAAGACAGTTGGGAAAGGACAAAAGGATCATTGGATTCCTCATCCCTCTTCAAATTCATCGAGGGTGAAGTCGAAGCAGAGAATATTATCAGAATGACGCATCAGAAGTTTCTGATGGCCTACCTAAAGATCACTTCATTGGGAAGTTCGGATCTAAGGGTGGAAGGAAAGGCGGATGCCTTGGTTGCAATAAGTTCGACCATTATGTGAAGGAGTGTCCGAATGGCAGGGACACATCTCTTGATGAAGATAAAAATCATTCCAGGGACATCTTCAATAATCAAAAGAATGATAGGTAATGCAGATCATCAAGGAAATGGTCGACTCTTCAAAGAAAGCAAGGAACCCTAGGAACTTCATCGAATAGATGGGCGCATTCTCTAATTTGGTAGAGATGGAAACAATTGTGCGATTATACTTGGAGTCGATGCCACCTATCCTGGAAAAGGTGTACGGAATGTTATCCCTCAGTTGAATGAGGGTAACTAAATTCATTTACAGAATCTCTTTTATGTACCTAATCGCAAGAAGAACCTGGTGTCCATTTTAGCAATGGAAGTCAAAAGTTTCATGGTGGCACTCATCGATGGAAAGGTATGTGTTTGAAAATAGAATTTTCAAAGATTTTTTTGAGTTCAGGGTTGTATCAAGTTGTAGGAAGTCCATTGGGGACCATGTCCATTGACACATAGCACCAGAGGTCTGTGAGTTAGATGGTGACTAGGATGCCTGAATTCAAAAAGAGCATGAAAGTACATGTTTGAGATGTACCAAAGGAAAATCTTACAAGGGGACCATTCCCCTCATGTAGCAGGTCCACAGGCTTGAAACAAACCGAGGGGTTTGAGATTGATGATCAGGAATCTCATGTATGCAGGTGGAAGAAAGCCCTCTATGGCTTGAAGCAAAACTCCCCGGGCGTAGTATGAGAGGATTGATAATTGTCAGATGAAGTTGAGATTCACTAGGAGTGAAATCGATCCAAACCATTACCCGAAGGTTGTGGATGATAAACCTCTCATACCGGCACCTTATGAGGACGGGCTATTTTTGATAGGTGCAAACCCTCTCATTTGCAAAAGTAAGAGGGAGTTGGATTCCAGATGTGGAATGGTAAGCAACAAGCCCGTGACTACCTGTGGATCTTAACTTTCAGAAGTTCTATGGTAGTGATGTTAGACCAGATTTTGGAAATGCCTCTGAGTTTCATAAAGTCATTTGCGTTGATGTTCTTGATGAACTTCCGTCCAGACATAGGTGTTGTAGTTATCATGGGGAGCTCATATTTGGTTAAGCCTCACTGGATTGGTGCCAAGAATCTTCTGAGATATCTTTAGGGCACAATCTCTCATGGATTGAGATGCACTACCAGAAATATGAAACTGCATGATTATTCAAATGATGAGTGGGCAGGAAGTGTAGAGGATCATTAGAGAACTTCTCAATGTTGGTTCTCTTTGGATTCTGCTTCGATATCATGGATGAGCAGGAAGTAGAAATTGGTTGCTATAAGAACCATTGAGACCAAATACATAGCTACGAGTATGATCTCGTGTGAAGCTTCATGGTTGCAGAAGCTCTTAAGTGAGTTGTTTGTACACATGATGAATACCATTGTGATTCTCTGTGACAATTAGAGGTGGGATTCAATTATTGAGGAATCCTGTATTTGATGATTGCTTCAGCAGATAGACATCAGATACTGCCTTATCTGGGATATGGTAAGTTGATGAGCAAGGAGGCTCCATCGCATTAAGACTGATGTACAGGTCGCAGACAATTTTTGTCAAATCCCTAGAGAAAGGTCAAATCTGTGACTTTCCCGAATGACTTGGAGTCATTGAGAGACCTTCTTATACGGGTCCTACATGTTGCATGCATTGAGCTCTGAGAGATCTGGGGGGCTTGGGGTACTTACTGGAGCAACATATGACCACAGGGTGACTCACCCTCCCCTGGTGGTGCGTTATGAATAGGATGATTCGTTCTCCTACGGGCCAGGATGATTTGTTCTCCGTGGCGACTGTGGAACGGGATGATTTGTTCTCTTGTGGGCCAAGATGATTCATTCTCCGTGGAAACTGTGAAATAGGATGATTTTTTCTCCTGTGGGTCAGGATGATTCGTTCTCTGTGGTGACTCTTAAACAAGATTATTCATTCTCCTGTGGGCCAGGATGATTTGTTCTCTATGGCGACTGTGGAACATGATGATTTGTTCTCCTGTGGACTAGGATGATTCGTTCTCGATGGAAATTGTGGAATAAGATGATTCATTCTCCTATGGGCCAAGATGATTCGTTCTTCGTGGCGATTGTGGAACATGATGATTCGTTCTCCTATGGGTCAAGATTATTCGTTCTCCCTAGCATCCACTGACAGGATGATTCGTTCTCCTGTGAACATGATGATTCATTCTCCTGTTGAGGCATCCTACCCATGCAGTCAGGGACTCATGGGAAGTACCTCTCATCTAATCAATGAGCAAGGAAATGAGGATAGGGACTGTTAGACTCCGTCTCATGTCAGAGATTGATTCTTCTTCAAAACCCTGTTTTGAAGAAGAAATCATTAATGTGTTGTTTTAGATAATGTAATTTATCTTCAGCGCTTCAACTGGCAACGTCTTCAAGCTCCTACCTCTGCAAAAGCACAAAGAAAATAAATTCAGCATGAGGCTTATGAATAAATGACAGCCCTTTCAATCGGCATGCAAGTCTTTTTGGTTTTTTCATTTTCCTCCACTTGCAGAGCTAGAAAGTTTATACGATTCCCAGACAAGATCTTATGAAACTGCAGCTACGAAAATACAGAGAAATCCTTCCTTTTCTATGATAGCAGTTAGAGATATTCTTCATTTTCAAAATATACTTGGAGAGAAAAATGTCATTCAGGATAAAGATGAATTGGCTACGGCAAATCATGATTGGATGAGGAAATATAAGGGTTCAAGCCAACTCCTACTTCGTCCTAGGAACATTGAAGAAGTCTCACAGATCCTAAAATATTGTAATTCAAGATGTCTAGCAGTTGTTCCACGTGCAGTTTTTGCGTTATTGCATAAAGGACGCGCCCTCATTCAATTAGTATTGAAAGCTATCTGCTGAGTGTTAAACAGAGTAATTATTTGAGTTCTGTCCTCTCTCATCTGTTATCTAAGGTACGCGCTGTGCTAAAACCTGGTGTCATCTTATCTTTCACCGTCATTGCAAATGAAGAGGGTAAACTAATGTTTGTGGGGAATTACTGTTTGAATTTCATCAACTGTGGAAATGGGACTAAAAACTTGTGAAGATGATAAAAATTGGCAACTATGGTTAAATCATTCAAATAGCACAGATTGTCCACAAGGTGCTCTTTCAACGGTGTTTACATATGGCATATACTCAAACAGCAGTACATTTATGCATTGTTCTGGGGTTTTTCAGTAAATCAGTACTCTGTCTGGCAATCAAAGTCCCAAGTCGTTTTGTGTGGGAAGTCTTGTGTTCAATGGGAATTATTGGACTGGGCCTTGTAAATGTGTTTTGACTACTGTTTTTTGTTTCTCCATTCCTAGCCCACTGCATTTGAATGGGTTCAGAATAAGAAATAGAGGCCGAGTTCTCTTGGTGTAATAGGGAAAAATTGAATGTGTGCTGGCACTGCTCTCTTAGCTAAAGGGCAAATTTCTTCACTGTTACCAAGGGCCATGTTGACTGTAATAAATGGAGGATTTATGGCTTAATAAGGAGCAAGAGTTTCATCTTCGAGGTGGGCGCAGTTCATGCCCAGAAAATTGCATACACTTACTTCTTTTCCGCATCAAATTGCCAGGGCTGCGATGGGTCAGCGTTGTGAGATGACTTTTCGATTCTAACTGAGGAAAAGACTGCTCTTCTCAAAAACAATTCGTTGAGGGATTCCGACGTCATAGACACCATCAAATCTCAAATGGAAACAGTTTGCAGCGAAATCATATCTTGCGCTGACATTGTGGCTATTACGGCTAGAGATTCTGTTGTCGAATTGGGAGGACCAACATGGACAGTGCTACTTGGAAGGAGAGACTCAGCGACTGCCAGCCTAAGCGCCGCAAACACCAACATTCCAGCTCCCACTTCCGGTCTTAGTGGTCTCATCTCATCCTTTTCAAGCACAGGGCTTTTCAACCAAGGATATGTTTGTCCTATCATGTGCACATACTATTGGTCAAGCTCGATGCACAGTTTTCAAGACTCGCATCTACAACGAATCCAACATTAACGCAGCATTTGCTACTTCCCTGAAGACAAACTGCCCAAGAACAGGAGGCGATAATAACCTCTCACTGTTGGATCTACTTACTCCAAAAACGTTCAGATTTTTTCTAGTCAGCGGCCTGCAAATAATGAAAGATGAAACGTGGGTGACTGTAGAACCCATGTCTAATGCTTTCGTCGTCAATTTGGGAATTCAACTGGAGGCTGTGAGCATTAGAGAAGATCAACAATTTCGTATTTAAAGAGGATTAGCAGAATTTCAAAGGAAAAACTCCATTCAATGTCAGATGTCAAAATTTGTGATTTCGGATAAATATTGAAATCCACAGATTACAGTCAATAGCTGGACACGGTTTAAATGAAGATGATGCTGAAGGTAACTTTACTGGTGTCGGGTGCAACAGTGAGGTTATGAATAAACTCCCATACAATATGGAAAGAGATCTTGATACTGTTTCTGAGAGAGTGGCGGCAGTTTCTCAAGATTTCAGCGGAGATATTACTAACAAGCATCAAATTTCAAAAGTCAGTGCAGAGAAACTTTTGGCAAGGGCCAGCTTCTATGGTGGTTCGGCTTCAGAAAGAGAAGATTTGAAGGCTGTAAATGACATAGCCATGATGAAAGCTGCTTGAGCGAAAGGTTAGTATATGGAAAATGCAACCATTGCAATAAGTGGGCATTTGATTAATCTAAAGAAACATATGTGGCAGCATGAAAACGTATATTCGATTAATCTAAAGACACCTGTTGTGACATATTGGGAGGGCGGTATAATAATAATAGCAACAAAACACAGAATATCAAACATAGGCAGAAGAATAGGATTCAATTTCCTATTTATGACTTCAGATTTCCTTATTTAAATGGCCAACGCATTTCCAGAGATTTGGGGCGCAGTTATGAAACCCAGAATGTGCAAAGTGGCATACAGATTCTACTGCTTATGTTTATTTTCAGTAATTGGGAGTGACACCTCTAATGCCACCGCTTCATCAGTTTCCAACCGTTCGAGTAGAAGAAGGAGCGTTTTGTTTAGCTGATTGTTTTCTGTTATTTTATTTATTAATAATGATAAAACAAATCGCTGATTTTGGGTCGATTTGTTTTTCCTGAACAACATGTATTGATTATATTAGAAAAAATTCATTTGTAAGAGAGAGTTAGTGAGGGGAGAGTTTTCTGAGGGCTGGGAGCTGCTGGAGCGTAGCAGAGCTTTCTTGTACAGTTTTTGGCAGAGAATTTAATGGAATTTCACAGCTCTGTTTGCTGAAATTCATGTGGTATGTTAATTTAGCATAGGTTTTTCCTTTGTCTCATATGTAAACTGTTATGTTTCATTCCCCTCATTATCATATCTAATTGAGCAAATGAAGTGATTAGGTAGGAATTCATAGTATTATATGCTCCTCCTATAAATTTGCTCACATTCAATGTTTTCTTCTGTTTAAGGAGGATTCAGAGTTATTGTCTGCCCTCCTTAGCTCCTCACCA
>APFE031534223.1:251069-283619 GCA_000404065.3 Pinus taeda | reverse complement strand
GTTGGACATATGAATCAGCGGATGGAGTTCTCCCTAGTTGAGAGGGAGTGTTAAAATTGGAAACTAGGGTCAAACTCCATGTGGGTCATATTATTTATGGCAGCTGATATTTTTCTTGGATCCCTCTCATGGAGAGGTGTAGGATTGATCTAAATATTATCCGATTCTGATAATTACTCATAGAAATATGAATTTATTTGTGTTATGGGACAATTCATCAAGGTCGGTCAACAACCAAATAACCCCCTCTTGTGCTCTACGTTTTAGTATAAAAAGAAGAGGAATTGAAGTCATTTGTCACACTCACATCTTCATTCTATTTTGGGTTTGATGAAGAAGAGATCTAGAGGGAGTACCCTAGGAGATACGTTGGCCTAATGATGCCCTATTCCGCAGTAAAGGGAAGAACCTAATGATGCCCTAATCCACAGTAAATGGAAGAACCTAATGATGCCCTAACGCTGCCATGAAGTGCCCTAGATGTGAAAGAAAAAGGGTCTTCTTGAAGATCCTATGCTGCCCTAATTTACAGTCAATGAAATAAGCCCTAATCACCGTCATGCTGCAGAATCCTTAACGATGTTATAAAGACTTTAATGCAGTCTTGGAATGGTAGCAAGGAGAGGATAAATGTTGGTCTAGAAGAGACCCTATGACGCAGGTCTATGAGGCATTAAATTTGTTGTCATAGTATGCCCTAGCCACAGGCTTATGAGGAGATCTACACGCAGAAAAGAGGAGACTTATATGCAGCTTAAAGAAGCCCCTATACATTGTCCTAAGAGGGGGAGATCTAGCCACAGTAGATGAGGTCTCTTTAGAGCTGAAAGAAAGAACCTAATATGTAGACCCTTGTGCCCTAACTACTTGTCTTACTCCTCAACAAAAAGAAGCTCCAGATGCAGCTCTATCCCACAGCTGAAGGAGGCTCCTATGTGTTTCATAAAAGCTGTCTAAACATTGGCAAAGGAAACTTGATCTATACGTTGTTGAAGTGCCCTAATCTGCAATCCTGTAAGAGGCTAAATCACAGTCAAGGAGGACCAATTCGCTGCCTGAAGAAGTTCCTTCTTAACGTTGTCAAGGAAAGGCCTTTGACATAGTTAAGAATGATGCCCTGCCACTGTTAGTGCAGCCCTCTTATTCACAGCAAGGAAAGAAACTACTCATCCACATCATAAGATGGCACTTATTCACAGTATGAGGAGGTCTGAAAGGAAATCATATAAACTCAGATTATTGTAGGTGACAGCATAGTGACAAGTCATTGTTACATAGTGAAGGAATGCATCTACTCTAGATCAGCTTATGTAAACAACTGGGTGTTTGAAAGGGCTGACAACACTGTCAAGCATGTGCAGCCCTCATTTAGAAAGAAAAAAAAAAAAAACCTTATTCACAGCAAGGAAAGAAACTACTCATCCACATCATAAGATGGCACTTATTCACAGTATGAGGAGGTCTGAAAGGAAATCATATAAACTCAGATTATTGTAGGTGACAGCATAGTGACAAGTCATTGTTACATAGTGAAGGAATGCATCTACTCTAGATCAGCTTATGTAAACAACTGGGTGTTTGAAAGGGCTGACAACACTGTCAAGCATGTGCAGCCCTCATTTAGAAAGAAAAAAAAAAAAAACCTTATTCACAGCAAGGAAAGAAACTACTCATCCACATCATAAGATGGCACTTATTCACAGTATGAGGAGGTCTGAAAGGACATCATATAAACTCAGATTATTGTAGGTGACAGCATAGTGACAAGTCATTGTTACATAGTGAAGGAATGCATCTGCTCTAGATCAACTTATGTAAACAACTGGGTGTTTGAAAGGGCTGACAACACTGTCAAGTTCTTATGATGCTTGGATGCTAGTTGATAAAGTATTGGAGGCCTATCTTGTTGTTAGGCTAGGCCACAGACCATAGCCAATAACAAGGCTATTCTCAGGATTGCCTATGATATGAACAGAGCTACTGTCATGGGTTAATATTATTATGTTGAGGATTAGTTAGCTAACAAGGATGCAGCATGGTGATGGTTGCAGCATGATGGGTGCAACAAAGTGATGATGGATCAACGATGAGTACAACATTGGGTGCAGATAAGAGCACCTCAATGATTGAAGAAGCACAGTAACATGAGCAACAACATGAAGTGCATAGCATGGTCATTAAGGTCCAGCACTGTGATGATAAGTACAACATGGTGCAGCATGGTGAGGTGCCACAAGTGGACGAAATGCAACACTGTGATAGGTGAAGGAGTCACCTTGGAGAATCAATTGAAGCAACATGCCTTCAACTGATTTCATGTAGATATAGAAAGTCAAAGTGTTGACTTCTGTTGTAAATGTACTATCTCTCTCTTTCTCTACAGAACTATTGAAGAACATAAAAGAAGAATTGATCAAGGGTTTCCCCACTTTGGGGTTTGTCCCTGGCTACTGCCACATCTTGTGTTCTCTTGTCTTGGCTTGTCTTCTGCGATTTATGTGTATGTTCTATCTGCAGTTTACTTTAATGTTGATGTGATTGCTAATCTGGAAAAGATATTGAGCTAACTATGAAAATTGAAATAAATTTCTCTAAGCATATGACATACCTAAAATTAACAAATAGGCCTCCACATTCCTTGGAATGAGAGTAAATGTCCTCAATAGCTAGCAAGCATGGAGTGTAGCTTTTGTTGACGTAGATACTTGCTTGAAAAAAAATCATTGACTTGCTTGATTCTTTAAAATAATTTAGAACCCCTCCTTCGCTCAACACTCTCCCTAAAGGTCTCAATTCTCTATCCTTTGACCTTGAATCATCCTCCAACAACTATAGTAGGTCGATGACTTCCTTGAAAGTGGCTTAACACTTGCTTTTATATTGAATTGTAGCTTGATTTGTGTGTTCCTTGCTTTGAGATTATGTAATGGTGAAGACAAACTTCCTTGGTCCATTCTCTTGCTTAACTTAACTTGGATTACTCCATACCTTTCTCTTTGACCCTTGCCATCTCCTTTGGTGAAGTCACTTTGGTACCTTTACCTAGAAATTGATGTTCCTCTCCTCTTTTCTTGCCAATTTATCCTTGGATTTTCCTGAAGACACATCCTTGCTTGCCTTGTTGATTTTCCTTAGTCCCAAGATTCTCTCTAATGATTAGGACTCACCAGGACCCACACATGTGGCCAACCCACTGAGAAAATGAAGCCCCAAGTGTAAATCTCCAACATCCTTGAACACCTGAAAATTTTGGAATTTGAGCTCCATGGAAAAAGAAATAGATGTCAAGAAATTGTTGTCCCAATACCTGCAGCTAACAAAGTTCCCTGGCTTGTGCCATTGAAAAAATCCTAAGGTGCATTGTTATCAATGAGAGGCATATCAAGATTGTAGATCTTTTCCAATTTGGGTTTGACCTTGTATTTCTTCAATCATCATTGGATTATATATGCCTAGAAGTCCATAGGAACATACTTGCCTTGAAAAATGGCTTGATTGTGACCCACCAAATTACAGATGCTAAGAGACACGAGACGATAGTGTTGAATTTCCATGATCTTAGGTCTAGGTTAGAATCTTAAAATCTTTGATGCTACCAAACCAATAATCTCAACTAGAACTACTTTTCACAATGGAAAATATAAAGCAGTAAATCACATATGCACAAGTATACACAATTTTTAACAAATATTGTACGATAATGTACAACCCAATCTTTGTTAAATTAAGAAAATCTAAATAAGACAACAGTCTATGGTATACAAGATATAATGAAAAACTTCGTTGTAGCTTCTATGTCATATCTTGTCTCGTCGGTCCTTCGCTTCTGTACTTCTCACTAGATGCCCCTTAGTCCTTCAAAGGACAACACATCGAGACTCTAGGAGGGCTACCACCTAACACTGTTGCAAGTCACTTCTGTTTCATGCACACGGGCTCATCAATCTGCTCTCTTGGTTGGCCAATTTTCGGGCTCCAATATGCCAATCTAGTAGTCACTTTCGTCCATCAAAGTGCTTCTCATGAGGCTCAAACTTCACCCAACCTTCAACTCTCTTCGTCACGTCAAGATAGCTTGTCTAGGGCTACTTTGGACATCTACACACTACCCTCCAAGAGTCCAAAGATGCCTAATCATTCATTGCAAGATCTGCACCTATGGAGGATCTCAATCACCCAATCAAGTCTCCAACTTGGCTCCCATAGGCTTCTCAATAATCTGATCCAAATCTAGTCAAAAAAATGACCCAACACACAACATATTGTTGTTGCAATATTGTTTTTTTGTTGTCCTTAGTTAGGGCTTGTGCACGCTACAACAACCCTTAAGAAACAAATCTAACAACCTCCTCTTTATTGCGGCCTAGGCAAGGTGAGGTGACCTTCTCGTGGGTTGTTGTTATGGGCGTGTGGCAGCCTGTAACACCACTACGCTGGCCTGCTTTGGAGAGGCTAGGCCTGTGGCCTACCACAGTTTGCTACAACACCCTAACAACCCTCCAAAACAACCTTCCCTCACCACTGTTTAGCCCTCAAACAGTCTGAACACAAGCCCTTGAAGCTTCGACCCTCCAGCAAGGGTACTCGACCCTCTTCCAACAGCTTGGTCTCCTTAATTGGCCCTAAAAATAGTCCCTATCTCCCTCGTTACTTTAGCCTTCTCTTGCTACAATTTCCACAAATATTTATCTCTCCTCCACAAGTTTATCTTCAAGTGTGTGTTAAACAAATGGATGAGGAAATGACTCCCCCATCACCTTCTATTTATACACCAATAGAAGGGCTCCACAAATTGATATGGGTCATGTCTATTGGACAAATTCCTTAAACCTACATGACTTGTCTTGTCCAAATATCAATGACAACTTCAAAAATTCATAACTTCATTTCTAGAGCTCTAATTTGAGTGATATTTGGAGATGTTCGAATCGGCACGCCAAGCTATATCACCTCAAATTTTTTCATGTTCAAAATATCATGGTTTTGACCCAAATCGTGATTGGTGCAAAACCCTACGTTGGGTTCCAACCCCACAAGTGACTCTTGTGGCACTTTTTCCTCCATTCCTTAAACCCTAGGGCTTGGAGTACCTCCCAAGCTACTCAAAAATCAATACTCCCTCTTAGTGAGGGAGGTACTTCCAAGACTAGGAAGTAACTTATCATCATCATCACTACTTGCAACGCTCGCCCAACTCTTGGCACTCACAATTGTAGCAATCCATGTTTTGTGAACTATGTCTCCCTTGGAAGTGTTTCTTTCAATGATGGAAGCACCCTAATCTTATTTTCCTGTAACATCTTCCACCCTCTCCATGATTCCTTATTGGAAGCTATAGGAACACCCTTGCTCCCCACTAACCATGCGCTCTTCTTGGACTATAAAGTCTCCCTCTGAATTTGCAAGCTCCCTCTTGAACTTGACTCCCTTTAAGTCTCTAGAATCTGGACCTTCTCGGGAACCTGTACCCACTCCTCTGAAGCCTGCACCTGCACTTGCTTCTCCCTCCACCTGCTTCTCATGATCCATAGGCTTTCTCGTCATCCTATATAGACCATGCTCTCTAACTCTAAGTACGATACCAGCAGAGCTAGAGCCTCTAAGCCTGAGTCTTGCCTTCCCATCCTAGAACAAGACGTCAAACCTCTTCTTCTCGATCATCAAGACATAAATCACATCAAATCTGAGTCCTGGTACAAGTAGTACATCCTGGACCATCATCACTCATCCTGACCTGATCCTGAATGGCACAACACCCAATCCTCAGATCCCCTTCTAACTCTTGTCACCCAACACCATGTGCAACTTTGAGTCCCATTCAGCTATAGTCTCAAAAACCTCTTGTGATCCTGTCATATATTTCGTTGCACCACTATCCATGTACCATCCATCCTCAATGACAGTACCCTACAAGAAATGAGAGATCATAGCCAAAGTCCTCCTCCTCGAATCTCCTGATGAGATCATTTATCTCAACAGAAGTAGCAACACCGACGGCCTGCTTCCCTTTCTTCTTCTCGTCATCTCCCTTCTTCTTCAATCAAACATCTCAACAAAAAATGACCCATCTTGCCATAGTTGAAACACTTGACCTTACTCAATTCCTTCTTCTACTTACCCTTCATTCGCATTGCAAGTGCCAAGTCATCATCGAAAGTATTCTTCTTTAGATGAAGATCCTCATCTCGCAACTCTTCCTTAATGAACTCAACCCACAACCTATTCCAGACTAACAACTTCTCTCTAAAATTATTCCTTTGATGAAGGACTTCCATCCCTCAGTGAACCCTTTCAAGGCAATCCTTACCATATCTCCATCTGAAATAGTCACACCGAAGGAAGTAAGCTCATATTTGAACTGAGACAATCTCATTAGATATGAAGTCATGCCTTCACCCTTTATCATCTTGGTGGACTTCAACTTATCCTCTAATACAAATACTCGGTTTTCATTCTTATTTTGGAACAAATCCTGAAGAGCCGTACACATCTCACGTGTGGTGTTCTTTCCAGACAAATGAGATATTAGGGCATCCTTCACACCATCTAGGATGATCAATCTTGGCCTCGTATCCAAGTCCTTGTACACTTGTAGCTCCTTCGAGTCAGTTGGCTTCTTGATGGCTTTCTCGGCAAACTCCCAGATCTTGTTGACCTGAAAGACCAACTTGATCCTTTCCTTCTATGGACTATAGTTGGACAACCCCTCCAACCTGTCATCATACAGGATACCAGCCTGTAACTTCGACATTGTCACCTACAATGTGAACAACTCCCTCTTAAAATGGAATTCATTGTGCACAACTCTAATTCACTGACTTCCAAAGTAGCTCAAACACACTCTAAAACCATGTTAAATTTCCATGATCTTGGGTCTAGGTTAGAATTTTAAAATCTCTGACGCTACCAAATCAAGAATCTCAACCATAACTACTTTGCACAGTGGAAAATATAAAGTAGTAAATCACATATGCACAAGTATACAAAATTTTTAACAAATATTGTACAATAATGTACAACCCAATATTTGTTATATTAAACCAAATAGGAAATACAACACTCTATGGTATACAAGATACAATGATAAACTTCATTGCAACTTCTATGTTGTATCTTGTCCTATCAGTCCTTTGCTTCTATACTACTCACTAGCTTCCCCTTAGTCCTTCAAAGGATAACACATTGAGACTCAAGGACAGCTGCCACCTAACAATGTTGTAAGTCACATATGTTGCATGGACACAGGCTCATTAATATGCTCTCTAGGTTGGCCAATTCTCAAGCTCTAATCTGCCAATCTAGCAGTCACTTTCGTCCATTAAAGTGTTGCTCATTAGGCTCAAACTACACCCAACCTTCAACTCTCTTCATAATGTCAAGATAGCTTGTCTAGGTCTACTTTAGACATCCAGACGCTACCCTCCAACAGTCCAAAGATGCCCAATCCTTCACTGCAAGATATGCACCTATGGAGGATCTTGATCACCCAATCAAGTCTCTAACTTGGTTCTCATAGACTGCTCAATAATTTGATCCAAATAGACTGGTCAAAACAATGACCCAACGCACAACATAATGTTGTTGCAATACTGTGGTTTGGCTATCCATGGTTAGGGTTTGTGCACACTGTAAAAACCCTTACGAAACCAATCTAATAGCATCATTTTTGTTGCGGCCTAGGAAAGGTGAGTTGACATTCTCATGGGTTGTTGTTTGGGCATATGGCAGCCCTTAACACCACTACGTTGGCTTGTTTTGGAGAGCTTAGGCTTATGGTCGACCACAATCTACTATGGCACCCTAACAGCCCTCCAAAACAACCTTCCCTCACCATTTTTTAATGTTCAACCTTCAAATAGCTTGCAAACAACCCCCTAAAGCTTTGGCCATCCAACAAGGGTACTCAACCCTCTTCCAGCAGCTCGGTCTCCTTAATTGGTCGTGAAAACAATCCATTTCTCCCTCATTCCCTAGCCTTCTCTTGTTGTAGCTTAAAGATTTATCTCTCCTACACGAGTTTATCTTCAAGTGTGTGTTGCACAAATGGATGAGGAAATGAATCCTCCATCACCTTCTATTTATACACCAATAGAAGGGCTCCACGAACTGATGAAGGGTCATGTCTATTGGACGAATTCCTCAAGCCTACATGACTTGTCTTGTCCAAACATTAATGATGACTTCAAAAATTCATAACTTCATTTCTAGAGCTCTGATTTGAGTGATATTTGGAGCATTGGAATCAGCACGCCAAGCTCTATCACCTCAAATTTTCTCATGCTCAAATTCATCATGGTTTTGAGCCAAATATTGATGGGTGAAAAACCCCTACTTTGGGTTCCAAGCCCACAAGTGACTCTTGTGGTGCTTTTTCCTCCAATCCCCGAATCCTAGGGCTTGGAGTACTTGTCAAGATACTCAAAAATCAACAACTAGCATAGCTTAACAGTTCTCTATTAGTCTCACAATTCTTTAAGGAGACTTCTAAATTTGTAGATAGCTAAATTTCCAAGGTCTTGATCTCTACTACTATTAGCTCCTAGACTCGACCTACATAACGACATGTAAGAAAAAGATAAGAAACCAACTTGGCTTCAATTTTACGCAATGAGAAATCGTTTGGTCTAAGTCAACTCCATTTCATCCTATTGGCCCAAGTTAGTAGTTTATTATTTAGATCTAGCCAAAGAATATGTTTTTCTCTTTAAAGGGTCAAGAAGTTTCCACAACCTGCCCCACCACCACTTTCTCTTTGATGGTGCCTAGATATTTGAATGAGCTAGATAACCCATCTTAACCATAAAATTTCCTAAGACTATGTATCACGCCTAGGACAAAATATCCTCGTCATCCCTTGAGGGTCAAATGAATTTTAACTAGAGAATACCAACAAAACATTTCACTCCTTTGTCAGTTTCCCTTGAAGGCATAAATATGAAACATTTTTCCATCCTTCTCTCTTCTAAGCCTACATCACTTGAACCTTTGCATCCTTGAGATGAACTACATCATTCTATGTCATGGATCAGATTAGATTGTCAGAGATTTTAAAGTACTCTTCATCTATGACCCATGGATCGTTTCCAACATGTATCCTTCTTCCTTTCCCAAATCTCCATGCTACCCAATTATTGATCGTAGGAAAATATTTCACTAAATACTTCCACACTATCAAAAAATTCTTCATTGATTTCCTCAAATCATCCTATCAATCTATCATTGAATAATCCATCATGTATTTGGACTTCATAACTCTCTCCATAAGGCCTTATTACTGTTGAGGCATTAGAGGCTTCTTTTGTCTAGGTCCTAAGAGAAAACATATATATATTTTTAAACCCCACCCTTCGAACTCCTTCGGAGAGGCTATAAGAGTCCATTTAATGAGCAGAATACCTTCCACTTGTCTACTACCTATCCACAAGAATTGGAAAGCATTATTTTTGGTTTTTTTAGGATCCCTTTTTGTACGTGTGTAATCAAGGTCCAATATACTAGTATGCTATGCATTACTACCTTAAGTAACACTAGCCTCCCTCTATGAGAGAGGAACATATTCGTACAACATGTAATGTGCTCCTCAACCTTTTGTAGAGCCATAACTAATATGGATATTAGTATGAATTTGGTTTTAAATACAAACAAGGATAATTGAGGCCTTCTTGTTAATTTGTAAGCTCAGGGAAAAATTCCCTCCTTTGGGAAGCCTTCCTCATCCGAAGAAGACCCTTCTATCCCTTGGAAGAATTTAATTTGGCCAAGGAAAAATATTATTTTTAATGATGGAACCATATGTGCACAAACATTCAGGTCAACCTAAAGGAAAAATTGGACCTCCTCCACCACATATAAATAGACCTCATGTCACATCACTTTGGAGAATCATCAACACTTCACACTTCTCTCTATTTATTGGTTTGGTCCATATAGATTTGAAACAAGGAGGTCTGAGCTCACATGTGTGAAGGGAAAGAGGAATTTTCTATTTTTTTCATTGGCTTTCTGATTGGGATAGTTTTACCAGCATTGACTTGGCATATTTTGACTTGGTTTGACTGGATTTGGATCTATTTTGGGAGGTTGAGTTAAGGGAAACTTTGACAAAACTTTTCTAGGCCATTTGACCAACGTTGACCGAAATTGTAAACCCAAGGTTTTCACAGGTCAAAGTTTAATTTTGTCCAGATTTGGAGGGACTATTTTGACTAAACTTTGACCAACAAGTAAGGCCACATATTTTGACTGTTGATTGAGATGATTTGGAGGAGTGTTGACCATTGAGCTTTGACTGGCTAAGGCTACTATAATTATTGTTGACTTTGACCAAAATTGTAAATTTAACTTGTTGACAAGATTTGACATTTGGTCTCATCTTTTGGATATTTGTTAATTGATTGTTGGTTAATTCAAAATTTTGACTTTGACTTATTATTGATGAGTTGGAACATTGTATCATTTTGTTAAACATTTGAGGACAATCTAATAGAAGAATAATTCTAAAAGGGGTTTCCCCTTTGTGGGTTTTTTCCTTAGTCTTTGGCCAAATATTGTGCTTTTCTTGTTCTTTGTTGTCTTCTATCATGCATTGGATTTACTATTCTATCTACAATTTCTTATTGTCACTGAATAAATTGATTTCTAGTTGAAGAAGAATTGGAATAAGTGGTTGTGTTAAGGATAAAACAATGGAAAATTAACATGGTATCAGAACTGAGATGAAGACAAGCCCAAGGAGACAAGAGAAAAAATCAATCACCTTTGAAGGAATCTATTTGGTCAAGATGTCTACCTCATACTTCAACGATGCAGAGACGTTGAATGACTCATCAATTTTTTCTTGGAAGATTAGCTTGGAAGTAACCTTAGATGAAAATGATGTCTTGGAATATGTGGAAGGAAAGGTACCTAAGCCTCTAGAAAATGCTTATATCATTGGGATGTATGATGTCAACAATTTGAATCACATTCTCTCCTTGAAAAAAAAAAGTCAAGGACATCAATATGAATAAGGGAGAGACTGTGTAGTCATATTTCATGAGATTATCACAACTTAGGGATCAATTACTGGTTGCTAGAGAATGTATTCCTAATAGAGAGTTGGTACTCGTTTCATTTCAAGGTCTTCCCCTAATTTGGAAGACATTCATTACAAATATTATGAACAATGACAAGTTCATGTCATTTGTTGAGTTTATTATCAAGTGCACTCAAGAAGAAACTAGGATGATATCTAAAGGAAGGATTCAAAATCATGAAGAAGGAGAGCCCTCTGGATTTGTTGCAAAAGATAAGAAGTGGAAAGGCAAGGGAAGGCCATATGGTTCAATAAATCCTACCCATGAATCAAATGACTCCAATAGAAGAGGGAGGAGAATTGAATGTTTCAATTGCCACAGGCATGGTGACTATGCTCGGGACTGTCCAGAAAAGAGAGATGCTCTAAGGTGTAACTATGATCGAGGCTACAAGAACAACATGTTTAATCATAGAATAATCATAGATGATCATTATGATCATGAAGAGGGACATCGTCCTCAAAAGAGACCAATAAATTCAAGGTATGGAAATAATATATTTGCCACTCAATTTGAATATTTTCTTATTTTCGCTCTTTCTAGTTCGTCTCCTCCATATTTGTTTGAGAGCTGGCCAGTAGATAGTGGAGTATTTAAACACTTCACCAAGTATCACGAAGTCTTCTTAAACCTGTTTGAGAGGGAGAAAAATTTGAATATTATTCTTAGGGACAACTCTACTTATCTTGTGAAGGGTTTTGGTTCTATTACGTTTCATTTGGACTAAGGGGAAATGGTACATCTTCATGATGTCATGTATGTATCGAGATTGAAGAAGAACCTTATATCTATATTTTCATTGGAAGAAAAAGGGATGAGAGGTTTCTTCTTAAGAGGAAAGGTTCTCACTTGGCCTATGTGATCTCGCATGAGGGGTGCATTCGCCTTGGGATCTATAATTTAAGAACTTTATAGAGCCAATGAAAGACCAATGTGAGCAATGGTACATGATAGCAACCATGAAAGTGAACTATGGCACCAAATGTTGTCCCATATTCACTATGAAGCCCTGCCTAAAGTAATAAGGATGGTTTCTAGAATGTCTGAGGTTCAAGGTGGTCATGGTGGGGTTTGTCCGGGATGTGCAAGTGGAAAGAATTCAAGAAGATTATTACCTTCTAGCAAGAGCAAGACAAGAGGAATTATACATATCATACACTTTGTCTTATGTGTACACATGCTAGTGCATTCTCTTGGTGGCTATCTATACTATATAATATTTGTGGATGGATTATCCCAAAAGACATGGGTATTCTATCTAAAGCACAAGGACAAAGCATTTGATATGTTCAAAGATTTCAAGGCACTGATAGAAAATAAAAGTGATAAAAGAATCAATGTCTTCAAGTATGTCAAAGGTGGAGAATATACTTCAAATGAGTTCGTTGACTTCTGCAAGAAATCTTGAATCAAGAAGGAAACCATTGTACCTTATAATCCCAACCATAATTGCATAGCTAAAAGGAAGAAGATGACCATCATGGAAGCTTCATGAGTCATGTTGCATGATAAAATATTGTTGATGTTTCTATGGGTAGAAGCCACTAATACAATGGTTTATGTTCAAAATAGGATTCTCATCAAGCCTTAGATAACAAGACCCTCGAAGAAGTGTTCATGGGTATCACACCCGATGTTGGACATCTGAGGATTTTTTGGCTGCCTTGTGTACTTTCATGTACTGAAGGACAATAGGAACAAATTGGAAGCCATTAGAAAGAAAGGTATGTTTGAAACTTATTGTGAAAATTCTAACGTTATATAATATATGTGCTTGGTAAAAGGACTATAGAGTTTAACAGGGATGTGGCATTGATGAGGATATTTCCCTTGGGAAGGAAAGGGACACTCCTCGTCTTCCTTCTACTAATGATGAGAACAATGATGATGAGCTTCTGGGAGGCCCTTATGTGCTTGAACCTTAGGCTAATGTTGTTGTGAAGATAAATCCCTTCTGCGGACATAAGCGATCTCTCTAGCCCAATGAGTGGTTCTAACAACAAACTGAACAAACTAATTCAGACTTTCCTAGTTTATGTTTAAAAATATATATAGAGAGAGAAGCCTACCTCACTCTGATGCTAATTTCTCAATTCTTTGATGATGACTTCGATCCCTTAGCTTCCAGTCTCTCTCCTCGTTATTCCTTGCATCTGAGTACCTAAAAGAGAGATCAATGAACAATACAAGATACAAGAGCATACATAGTATATATCAAAATAAACTACTCAATAGATCAAGGACTATAAATCTAAAAGCATAAATATTTAGACATTTATGGAAAGTGAAGATCAAATGTATATATTAATAAATAAAAAAGGGAAGCATATAACCATTGTCTTGATGTTGGAGACCTCCTTTTGGGTAGAATTTCAAGTCCAATCCAAGACTCTTCAAGCACTCCTTCTCCATGTTAGATGGGCTTCATTTAGGCATGATCTTAGCATAAGAATGCAAGAAATCAATGACCAACCATTTGGGGATGGAAGGGATTTGATCTATAGGAAGGGAGAGGGAGTTAGAGATCCATAAAATAGGGAGAAAGGTCCACATCTCAAGGGGAAGGACATTAAAGGTAGGATCAAGAGCTCCAAATGGGAGAGCTCGACCATATCTCTACCCAACAACATTCAGCTCGTTGTTCTCAAAGTTTCTAGCATGTGATGCTTCTCCTCCATTTTGAGAAAACTTGCCAAAAGAAGTTCAACGCAGGATTTCATATCAAAAACCACGCTGGCAATGCTAGGTCAAGGAACTGCAGCTTGTCATCAGCATGGCAAAGTAGTGGAGTAAAGTGAATTGGTCCTAAAATTTAGGGTTTCAGTCAACCTTCTCCATAATTGACTCAGGGAAGTTTTTATTCCATTCTTTAGGGATGTTTCAGTATGTGTTTCATGATGATTACACTTCACAGTTGTTAGCATTTTGGTTCTTCAGGATGTGGAACAGGAAGTGTGACAAAATATTGTGTAATAGATGCCCCCTAAAGCATGAAGGCGGAACAAGGAGTGATGGGTGAAATTCTTTACAAGTCAAGGCAAGGACCGGAAAAAACCATTAGGAGACCTAAAAATCAAGAATATACATATACATAATTGACATCTCTGATATAAACATGCATAATGATACAAGAATAGGCATCTAATAATACATGAATCCATGACATGGGTACAACCATCTAAATAGAAGGGATCATGTGCATGGATCCATGGTATGGTCAAAACCATATAAATAGAAAGTATCATATATATGGACCCACTGTATAGTCGCAACCATCTTTATAATCATGTATAAAATTATGAATAAATCACAACTCTATGCAACCTGGATTTTATCAAATGGAATCCAAGGTCTTGAGCTCTGTCCCGATCCGATCAATGTACGAATTCTAGCATGTGAATAGATGTGTCAAAGTCAAACATGATATAAAACCACCTAATTATGGTCAATGATGTAAATCGTTAATAGGCATGAGAGAAACCACCAATAATGACAATGGTTCTCAAGGTACAATCAACACAATCCATGAGTTTGAATAATGAAGCTGAAGTTGAACACCCGTAGAATCATTTGATAGAAGGCCAATGATGTAAACCTATCATCGAATGTGAAGAACTTTCAATTGAGGCATGCAAGCTCTAAGGTACTGGAAGGGACATTTTCTAGATCATCTTCCTGAATAATGAGCTGAAGTCGTTAGGAAGTGATCCATTGAAGGAGGGCCATAATGTATCCCACATCATCGACATGAAACAAAGGATATAGTAGAGTAGGTAAGTTTGATTCAGGACTATGGCAGAAATTCAGACAGTGTATAAGCATTAAAAGACTGCAGACGAGACTTCTCTTGAACATATTTGTGACACAACTTCAGGGTTTGGAAACATTTGACTCAACATAGGATCAGAGGTCATGATGACAAAGAATTATAATCAGATGAGAGGAAAAATGGATTTCCAAAACCAAGTAAGGCAAGTTACTAAGTGAGGATATCCCAAACCCAACACGAGCAACAAATGAGTGTCGTGTTCAAGAGCGACATGTTGCCTTTACAAAAAATACAAGAGATGCTCGCTTTCATTTCCCCCCACTATTTCTAGTGAGTACCCCATTATTTTTTATCGCAATCTTGAAGGGGATAGAATATGTTTGTCATATAAGTTCATCCTTCGAATGAATCCATCCTAGTAAGTTTAACGAGCCATAGGAAGGAGAAACTCGGTCTCATCATGGTGACAAGTTAAGTTTTATGAGTTCGACAGAGGTGAAACTTGACATCTTTTTCATGTTCAGAGAGTTTGAAAAAGAGGCGAAAAAGAAAAATCCAAAGGTCCCTTTTCATAAATCATCTCTTGAACCCATGAAGGTAGGAAACAATATCCAAGAGAACCTCTTAGCCATGTTCGACTAAGGTATTTCTATTTCATACAATAGTCCATTTCAGTCTGGAAAAGGGTTAAATGTATACTGAGTAGATTCCATTTCATTTACTTTAATGATTTTGAAATGGCAAGTACTCAGCAATCATTTTATGTTCCAAGGGTTAGAAAAGAGCTTAAAGATGACTCCAGGGGGTCACTTTTTCATTTATTTTTTATGAGTCCGAAAAAGTGATAAAATATAACTCGTTGAATCTATTATAATTAATCATTGTCACCATGTACCATGACCTGTTGCTACACAAGTGAAATGCACATTACCAATTTTGAGGAAAAATATTAAAATATAAGGGAAATATGCCCTAATTTGGTAAAAATATCTTTTAAAAACTTATAAAAAGTAAAAAGAGTAAAATAATTTTAACATTTTATGATTTTGCAAATTAGAGAGAATTTTTACCCTATTTTACCTTGATATTTAGGTGAGGAGTATGATCAGTCCCAGACACCATTCATCAAGTCATTTGCTGTAGGTAAGAGATTTTCCCTTCCCTTCAATTTAGTTGTAATTTCATGCATTTTCATCTATAGATTAGGTTGTAATATGGGCTTAACAAATTTTTATGTCGAAGGTGATCAGTGCGGTTTCACCCATTGGACCAGTTCTTCTCACCTTGTGGCCAACTATGGCAGCATGCTGGAAACACAGAGAAATATACAGATGGTTGCACTGGCGCAGAGTTGCGAAATGTTTGGAAAATCATCCATGTTTAATGAATTGTCTCAAGATTTGTTTTCATGGAAACTTATGAAATGTTGTTTTGTGGATGTTCCATAGGTTAATCAACCAAAAATGCTGATCGAATGGAAAGAAAGAGGACATGAACCTGAAGACCATCATGCATCCCATGACCCAAATTTCATTATTGCCCTTCTAGAATGTGGGTTACTGAAATTCTTCTGAATTCCTGGGATTAAGAGTCAGTTTGAGTTATTGCAACATTTAATTCTTTGGTGGGATTAGATCACCAATTTTTTATGATTAGGGACCAAGAACTTGAGAAAGATGTCGCAAACATCTATTTCATTATAGGTTTGTCCAAAAGGGGACAACGGATTCAGTTGTCTAGTTCTCGTACTGGAGGGGAAAGTACAAATATTTTGATTGTGAGACATTGCCCAAGCACTCGAAAAACTTAGAGTGGGAAGATAAAAATAAAGACCATCATTAATCTCCCACTAAGCACAATTCTCCATACCATAGCCTGAATAGCTGGGGCTTAGGCTTTACATGAAGCAACAAAGTCTCATTTCTAGTATGCCATTGATTTTCTAAGTCCCATAGTTTTTAACTGGTGTGAGGGATTGTTGGTCAATATGAAGACCCAACTCACAAAATGCAAGTCAGGAAAGTTGAAACAGTTTGGCTGTGGATCCATCTTGGTGATGTTCTTCTTAGAACGTGTACCATTTTTTCAATATCAGTGGATAGAAGTGGATGCACTAGCACCCAAATGTCCATTGTTGTTGAGGTGGGGTGATTTGATGCCTCGATAGGGAGGTGGTCAATGAATTTCATTTCCTACAACATTTTTTGGATGGCCGCGACAATAAATAATCATGGTAGATGATTGGGCACACTTTGGCATGGATTTCTGGGGACATCCAGACCTTCCACTTCCACCTGGTACAGAGTGGACGAATGCAGGTAAAAATTATTTTTAAAGTTTTTTGAAGTTTTTGATTTTTTTTATATATGTGTACTGAGATTTGACACTTGTGACTTTTGCAAATGTTGGACCAGAGAGACCTCCAGGGGTTTTTCTGATAGCCAGGCAAGTGGCATGACACATAGACGACGCTCCTTATGAGGAGGGAGCTGATCCAATCATAGAGGTGGAATGTAATCTAGAAGTCTTGATAAGAAGCATTCCAGAATACACGTATATTGATGAGGTGCCACTGCGATATCAAAGGAATATTGTCGAGGTGCCCGCCAGACTGTGTTGATTGCTGAACCGAGTCATTAGAGTTGTGTCGTGCTATCATGAGCACCATGTGGGTGGATAGCCATCTCTAGTGTTTATTTTCTGCACTTATGTAGGCTTGAAAATCCATGTTTCTCAGAACACAGTTTTTTGCATTTTGATGTAATAAACATTTTCCAAACACTATATATATATATATGTTTTCCTATTTATTGTTCCTACTATGTGGTGGTTTTTGTTTTACATATGTCACACATGTCTATCTAATACATAATTAGCCGATATATTTGTTAATGTGTTCAAAAGTCTCGGAATATGTTGATAAGTGATATAATCAAAGTCTCATTCCAAAAGATGGAATCGCAAATATATTCTCAAAATTTGAGGGTTTTTGACTGAATATTGTCTATTAATTTGTAGTACAATGAGTTGTGAATCAAGATTACTGACTAACTCTTTAATGGAAAGAGCAATGGCTTCTGACAAAATTTCAAAAACCACACTATATTCGGGAATGTTATTTGTAGTATGACCTAAACATATGTCTTGTAAATTCACTAACTCACCATTAGGGTTATATATTTCCCATGCGGAAGAAGATATATTATGTGTACTGCGATAGGCACCATCAGCGAAACCGACATAAAGGTTTGATGAGATTTGCAAACCAAGTAGAACATGTGGTAAGCAGAGGAAAACACGTTTGAAAAAGCAAACAAACACACAAAAACCAAACTGCCACACTGATGAATTACACTAATGTAGAAAGTATTTACACGGAATCGCACATAATAATTCTTGAGGTAAATCCCATTTTGAGGTTCAACCAACTGATTTCCTTCATATTCAACCAACCCATAGGCACATTTCTATAATACTCATTTAACAATGTAAGGTCCATGCCATATTGGTTCGAATTTCTCAGCTCCCAATTTATCATTGGCTTGATCATATAACAAGGCGAAGTCACCTTCAACAAAAACACAAGGAGTAACAATTTTATTGTATTATTCTTAACTCATTTCTTTTGAGATTCAACTATTAATGCAAAAAATATGATGATTTTTATTAAGCCTTTCGAGGTAAAGTAATTTTTTGTTATGCTTCTTAACCTGCAAAGCAATATCGAACAGAGAATATGCGAGAAAAATACCCAAAACACAGAATATGCGAAGAAAATATACCCAGAACACAGAATAGCAAAGATTTTATTACTCAGAGAGAAATGTTCACAGGCCTCTTCGAGGGGGCAACCTCCAATAGAGCAGAGCTCGATTATAAAAAAAGACACGATACTCCTCGCAGGGAGTCTCTATCCTTTATATATGACTCATAAATGCAATACCACGGGTCAATACCGTGGATTTTATTAATACCATCTATCTAATACTACCGCCCATTTACCCTTTATTTAATACTACCGCCCATTTGTAACTAATTGTGGTCCCTTCATTACTTGCGGGTTAACCACTTACAAATATTAATATGGGCTTTATTGACTCTTGACTATGACGTGATCCCATGACATGAATAATGGGGTTAGGGTGGGACCCTAACATGCCCTCCCCCTTAAGACTAGCCTTGTCCTCAAGGCTGAAGCTGCGGAAACTGCTGAAGAATAGTGGCTGGTTTCCAAGTTGCATCTTCCGGAGAGGTGTCTTTCCATTTGACGAGGACCTCTTTAATCATGCGGCCGCGCAGGTGCTTGTCTCGTGTGTCTAGAACCTGTTCCGGTTGAAGCCAAATTGACCCTTCCTCGTCCAATTCCGGTAGACTGGTTTGAACTCGGCAATTGTTCCCAATCACTTTCTTGAGGCACGATACATGGAAAACTGGGTGGATTTTTGCTGTAGGTGGCAAATCCAACTTGTAAGCCACTTCTCCAATGCGCTGAAGTACTTGGTATGGTCCATAGAATTTTGGAGAGAGCTTTTAACAACCCTTGTCTTTGAGTGATGTTTGCTTATATGGTTGCAGCCTCAAAAAAACCTGATCCCCTTCTTGAAATTGGCGCTCTGAGCTTGATGAAGATTCTTGCGCAGGTGGGCGAGCATGGTTGCGTGGTGTTGTAGGAGTTGATCCATGGCTTGTACTTTGGAGCACCTCATGAGATAAGAAGTAGGGGAAGGCGTAAGTTGACCATAGACTGCTTCATAGGGAGTCATTTTGGTGGTGGCATGATAGTTGGTGTTATACCACCATTCCGCCAGAGGTAACCACTGTACCCAAAGGTGTTGCTTTTCTGAAGTGAAACACCTAAGGTAGGTTTCTAGACATTTGTTGACGGCTTCGGTTTGACCATCTGTTTGCGGATGATATGAAGTACTGAGTTTGAGTTGAGTGCCTTGTATTCTGAAGAGCTCCTACCAAAAATTACTGGTGAAGATTGGGTCGCGGTCGGACACAATAGAAGTGGGCATGCCATGTAATTTGAAGATCTGATCCATGAAAGTTTGGGCAACCAAAGTTGGTGTAAATGGTTGGGGTAGGGCGCAGAAATGAGCATACTTCGACAGTCGGTCCACAACCACCATGATGACTGACTTGTTCCCAGACTTTGGAAGACCTGTAATGAAATCCATGGAGACCTCCGTCCAAATTGACGCTGGAATGGGCAATGGTTGTAATGTGCTTGGTGTGTTGACTGTTTCCCCTTTGTGGCGTTGATAGACGTCACATTCTGCTACGAAAGTAAGGATGTCCTGTTTCATACCGGTCCAAAAAAATGATCTTCTGGTGCGAGCATACGTCTTCTGAAAGCCTGAATGTCTTGCAATGGGCGATGAGTGCAATTCTGCCAAAATGCGACTTTTGAGGGTGGATGTTGGTGATATAACGACTCTGTCCTTGTAGCGAAGAATATCATTTTGCCATGAGTAGCCCTTGCTGGAATTAGGATCTTCCTGCAATTGAGAAATAAGTTGGGAGAGCCCTGGATGTGAAAACCATTCCCTGCGAGCCTCTTCAATCTAGTCTGGAATTGGGAGGGAAATTGCGAGCAGAGTACTTTCCTCCTCAAATTGGCGCGACAATGCATCTGCTACTCGGTTGTCTTTCCCTTTCTTGTAAATGATCTCATAATCATATCCCAGCATTTTGGCTAGCCACTTGTTTTGTTGTGGGGAAGATAGGCGCTGCTCCAGAAAATATTTAAGACTATGATGATCTGTGTGGATTTGGAAACATCGCCCCAACAAGAAAGGTCGCCAGGTCTCGACTGCATGTAAGATGGCCATCATTTCCTTCTTGTAGGTAGATTGGCCCAGATTCCTCCCACTTAGTTGTTGGCTGGTGAAGGCTAATGGTCGCCCTTCCTGCATTAAGACCGCTCCAATACCTATTCCTGATTCATCACATTCAATGACAAATGATTTGGTGAAGTCCGGTAGGGCTAAGACTGGAGTGGTACACATGGCATTTTTTAGCGCGGTAAATGCCTGTTGTGCTTCCTCGGTCCAGAAGAAGGAATTTTTCTTTAGGAGTTGAGTGAGGGGCTTTGCTATGCGACCATAGTTGCGGACAAATTTACGATAATAGCCTGTGAGACCCAAAAATCCTCTCAAGCTCTTCAAAGTATTAGGTTGAGGCCATTCTTGCATTGCCTGGATCTTTTTGGGGTCCACCTTGACACCTTCACGCCCCACAATGTGGCCCAAATACTCAAATTCGTCCATGCCAAATGCACACTTAGACATCTTGACAAATAATTTATGCTTGCGGAGAAGTTTCAATAGTAGATCTACATGCTGAAGATGTGCCGCCCAGGTGCCACTATAGATGAGAATGTCATCGAAGAAGACTAGGACAAATTTTCTGAGATATGGTTTGAGGATGTGATTCATAAGACTCTGAAAAGTAGAAGGGGCATTACAGAGACCAAATGGCATGACCAGGAACTCATAATGGCCTTCATGAGTTCTGAAAGCCGTCTTGGTAATGTTGACTTCCTTCATGCGAATTTGGTGATAGCCGGAGCGAAGATCCAACTTGGTGAAGAATTGAGCCCCATTGAGTTCGTCCAGCAAATCGTCAACCACCGGAATGGGGAATTCTTTGACTGTTAACTTGTTGAGGGCCCTGAAGTCGGGGCACATCTGCCACTCCCCATCTTTCTTGAGGACCATGACCACTGGGGATGAATAAGGACTAATGCTGGGATGAATGACACCTGCTTCCAACAATTCCTTGATGATTTTTTCTATTTCATTCTTTTGAGTGAACGTATATTTGTATGGCCGCACATTTGGGGGTTGAGCCCCTGGAACCAAGGTGATGCTATGATCATGTTCCCTCGCGAGGGTGGAAGCTCCTGAGGCTTGTCAAAGACCGTTCGATGGGTATTTAAAATCTGCTGCATCTTAGGATGAATTGGCAGAGGTCTGGTTTCGACTACCTGGATGGCATTAAATTGCGCTACTACTCCATGATGGCCCTTTTTTAACAATTTTTCCATCCGATGCAAGCTGATGATAGAGGGTGCTCCCGCCTGGAGGCCACGGAGGGTATGTGTGGAGTTGTTATGCTTAAAACTAATATATAACGCCTGGAAATCCATTGTGATTGGCCCAAGGGTGCGGAGCCATTCAGCAACTAGGACAATGTCGCATCCCCCCATGTGTATGGCAAACATGTGGGTTTTCAACTGATAATCCCCCATTTGAATTTTGACATTTTCACAGCGGTCTTCACATTTCATTGTGCCCCCATCTGCAATTTTGACCTGGAAGTTAGAGACTTCCCGTACAAAACAATGCGCTGCTTCTGCGATTTTTTGATGGATGAAATTATGGATACTTCCACTATCAATCAAGACTATTACTGGGCGATGTTTAAGAAAACCCCTGATTTTGAGAGTTTGAGGGGAAGAGATTCCTGCCAACGCATTGAGCGAAATAACTGGCTCGTCAGATACAATCTCCTTTTGGTTGTCTTCTTCTATCGCCTCCTGTTCCTCAAGCGGTGGATCTTCCTCAGTGGCATCTATTTGAAAAAACTTGGGCTCCTTGCATTTATGACTAGGGGAATATTTTTCATCACAGTAGTAACATAGTCCTTGCTTCCTTCTCTCAGCCATTTCCTGAGGTGATACCTTTTGGACCTTAAGTGTCTGAGTCGTGGTATGAGCTTGTGGGGGACGACCTTTAGTGGGGAAATTGGGGCGGCTGTATTGGGCTATTATGGCACGTTCCACCTTACGGGCTACTTGGAAAGCTTCCGTCCATGTGGGAGGGTGGTGGAGTAGAACTTGAGCTTTGATGGCTTCTTTAAGACCACTGATAAAACATTCCGTGTAGAACTCATCGGAGAGATGCTGAGTGCGGAAGGCTAAGGCTTCAAAAACGGTGATATATTCATCCACTGTACCCGTCTGTCGGAGCTTAGTGAGACTGCCCAAAAAGGAGTCTCCCTGTTCAAAGCGATCTCGAAGAGCTTTGGTAAATTGGACCCAACTCGAAAAAGGTGCATGGCGACGCTGATGCCATAACGCCCATTGCCATCGTTGACTGTCCAAGTACATGGTCGCCACTCTAATCTTTCCAATCATCTTGGAGACGATTTAATTCGAAATACTGTTCCATTTGTGCTAGCCATGCGGACGGGTTAGAACCGTCAAATTTCTGCATATCCAACTTGGGAGGTCGCTGACAGAGTGGGAGATCTCTGTTGGGTGGTGGATGGGTGCGCAAGGCGTGAGGAGAGTGGCTAGACTCACCCTTATGGTCATTATAGTGGTCCTCGAGAGTTGGCTCCTTGCCCTTAACGAGTGCTTGCCGTACCATGTTAGATAGGTCGTCAAGCGTATTTTTGAGCTTGTTCATATTTGTTTCAAGTTTGTCTAGTCTTTCATTGCCCATTGCTTGAGCTCTAGTTGCTACCATACACCAACTTGCTGAAAAATTGGGACCGCAAAATTTTTTTTTGTGCAAAAAATGAATGGTACCACCGTGCTCAGCTCGTTGTCCTGATGCTGATGGGCTAGATCACAAATAAGTGCTTCGGAAAACTCCTAACGAAGTTTTACTCGATCAATACTGCAGTCGCCAACTCCTCAAAATGTCAATGCCGCCAAAATTCCTGCGAAAATTATAGCCAGGCACAGGAACCCTTCACAACTACTCCGATCTGGTGGATCTGAGAAATCTGGATCGTGGATCACTGCTGCTGCTGATCTGATAGAGCTGCGGCACTGATGTCTTCTGCTGTTGCACTCGCTGATCTAGAATAGATGATGTGTGATCCCCCGATAGAAAGGGAACTATGGTCTTGAGGAGTGTCATGTGCTACAGATCGCAATATACATAAGGGTCTGACAGTAGTACTCGGCCCAATGTTTCAGGGCTCTAACTAAGGAGGATCGACCGTACCCTTAGCCGTACAACCCGACTACCCTATCGTACGGGCGAGTAATCTCTCCGAGCGCTGTTCTCGGTGTACTATAGCCACAAGACGGCCGAAAGTTTATCTATGGCGAGGCTTCAAGGTAGCTATGGGGCTTCCTATATACCCAGAGGGTACGTGGAAGACAGTCCGTGTGCGGTTCTGTCTAATGCGCTACTACTGAAGGGATACCCACAGGGGTTACAAGGGAGTCCAACAGACGTGACCACCTCTTGTATTTCCTGCGTGCATGCCTCCCCAAATCCGCAGGTTTATGCACTTAACGACAGATCCCGTGGTTTAAAGACGCCGAAACATGTCTCTAGCCAAAAAAAAAATTGCTAAAATTTGGAGATCCCACTGAGCCCTGGAAAGTGCTCTGATACCACTTGTTATTCTTCTTAACCTGCAAAGTAACACCGAACAGAGAATATGCGAAGAAAAGATACCCAGAACACAGAATAGCAATGATTTTATTACTCCGAGAGAGATGTTCACAGGCCTCTTCGAGGGGGCAACCTCCAATAGAGCAGAGCTCGAATACAAAACAAGACACGATACTCCTCGCAGGGAGTCTCTATCCTTTATATATGACTCATACATGCAATACCACGGGCCAATACCGTGGGTTTTATTAATACCGTCTATCTAATACTACCACCCATTTACCCTTAATCTACTACTACTGCCCATTTGCAACTAACTGTGGTCCCGTCATTAATTGCGGGTTAACCACTTGCAAATATTAATATGGGCTTTATTGACTCTTGACTATGACGTTATCCCATGACATAAATAAGGGGGTTAGGGTGGGACCCTAACAATTTTCTAGATTATTTTAAGAAATTTTAGCCACCTAGTTTTGATGGATATTTAAAGAAGTTGGAGGATGTAGAGACTTGGTTACTAGGATGAAGAAGTTCTTTGAATTGCATGATTACTCAGAAAACATGAAGGCTAGAATAACAACATTCAACCTTAAAGGTAAATCAGATATCTAGTGGGAAGATGTAAGCCATGATAGAGACATCGGGATGGAGGAGTTGAGTTGGAATGAATTCAAAAGACTTTTTAGAGAGAAGTACTTATCAGAAAGGTACCACGATAGTAAGGCCAAAGAATTTTATTAGCTAAAGATAGTATTGATTGTAGATGAGGAGATATGACTAAGTTCTTGGAGGTATTGAGGTATGCACTTTATCTTAAGGATGAGAAGGCTAAAATTCATAGATTTGTTAGTAGATTTCCATTATCTTTTCGAGAGCAGATTGAGTATGATGAGCCTTGATTACCTGTGGAAGTTATTGGCAAATTGAATCATTGTTATGAGAAGTCAAAGTGTAAGAATAAATATCAGTAAGGATGGAAAGGGAAAGATAAAGGTAAAGGTCAATGGTAGTAAAAAAGAACAAGGCCTCATAATCTAGAAGAGAAAGTAAATGTTGCACCATACAAGAAGTTCAATGTAGCTAGATAGGGACATGGGTCACAACAACAAAATAGAGGTGATGGTAAGGATGGTTGGAGTGTTGAACGTGTGGTAAGGAACATCTTAAGAGAGATTGTCCTCAAATGGTGATATGCCTAATATCTATAGTGAATAAGTGGTGTAGACTGTTGGGGATGTTGGGCAGAGCATTCCTTGTATCTATGCAGCATTGGATAACAAGCATGAAGAGCACCAAAAAATTGTTATCAAATGGATGGTAAGATTTGTGATCAAGTTGTTTCCATTTTCATTGACCCTAGATCTAATTATAGTTATGTTAGTCCTAATCTGGTGGATAAGTGTGGTTTGAATAAATAAGTGCATGTAGAATCCTGGTTAGTGCAACTGCCTACACGTACAAAGAAGAGAGTATATCACTCGATAACAACTTGTGCACTCGAGTTGAATGGTAAGCCTGTATCAACACATTTGAATGTATTGTTGTTGGGGTCATATAATACTCTATTGGTGATGGATTGGATATACCTTCATGGGACCAAAGTGGATTGTTATGAACAATACATTGAGTGCTTGGATGATAATGGAGAACAAAGAATCTTACAGGGAAAGAAGAAGGAAACACCAGTTTGAATGGTTACAACTATGGAGGCGAAGCGCATTCATAGAAAAGCATGTGTGTTATTTGCAGTGCAAATTTCTATTGACAAATGTAAGGATGTTGAGGTATCGAGAAGGTACCCGATCTTGAAGAAGTTTTGGGATGTTTTTCCAACAAAGATTTGGTACCAAGGGCAACACCAACATCAAAGGAACCATATAGGATGAGCAATCCAGATTTGGTGGATTTGAAGTTGTAGTTGAAGAAAATGCTTGACAATGTATACATTATGCCAAGTCTATCACCTTGGGGTGCACCGATATTGTTTCTAAAGAAGAAGGATGACACTCTTAGGTATGCATTGATTACAGGAAATTGAACAAGGTGACCATTAAGAACAGGTATATGTTGCCAAGGATTAATGACTTGTTCGATTATTTGAAGGGAGCAATAGTGTTATCAAATATTGATTTGAGATCAGGATATCATCAGGTACACATTAAGGAAGAGGACATATACAAGACAACTTTCCAAACCAAGTACGGGAATTATGAGTTTTTTGTAGTTACATTTGGTTTGACTAATGATCCAACTACATTTATGTGCTTGATGAATAGTGTGTTGTGTCCTTATCTAGACAATTTTGTCATTGTGTTCATTGATGACATCATGATATATTCTAAAAATGAGGAAGAGCATGTCGAGCATTTAGTAGCAGTGTTGATATTGATGAGAGAGCATCAGTTGTATGCTAAGCTTAGGAAATGTAGTTTCTTTCAAACAAAGGATCATCGCTTGGGGAATATGGTCTCCAAGGAAGGTATAATAGTGGATCTAGAGAAGATAAGTCTATCATGGAGTGGGAAACACCTAAAAATGTGCAAGAGGTAAGATCAATTATGGGGATAGTAGATTACAATAGGATGTTCATCAAGAAATTCTCTCAGATTGCATATCCTATTACGTCATTGCAAAGGCAAGGTAATAAATTTGAATGGACAGAGGAATGTGCAGCAAGTTTTGAATGGTTAAAGAAGTTGTTGACAAATTCCCCAGTGTTAAAGATTGCAGATTTGGACAAGGATTTTGTGGTATGTAGAGATTCCTGCAAGAGAGACTTGGTGGAGTTATTATGTAGGAAGGACATATGGTATGCTATGAATCACATAAAATGAATGAGCACGAGCATAATTATTCGACACATGATCTTGAGCTGGCATCAATCATTCATGCATTGAAAATGTGGAGGCATTATCTTCTTGGCAGGAGGTTTGTATTGATGAGTGATCACAGTGGGTTGAGGTACTTATTCGATCAACTGAACTTGAATGCCAAACAAGCTATATGGTTGGACATGATTAGTAAGTTTGAATTTGAGATCACGTACATCAAAGGTAAGGAGAACAGGGTTGCAGATTCTCTTAATAGGTGGGCACATGTGAATCATATAACAGTTATGAGTTCTTATGGGACAGAGTTACATGATAAGATCTTATAGACAGGTCAACAGGATGAAAGGTAAACGAAGCTTATGCATAGGGTTACATCAAAGTACAGGTACAAGTACACGTGCGTGTACACGTGATCAAGATGTGGACTATCGTCTTACAACAGATGGCTTGGTCAGATTTATGGACAAGATATATGTGTTAGACAACAATGAACTCAATAAGATTATCTTGAGGGAATTTCACGCTAAGCCATATTCAGGTAACCTGGGATATCAAAAGATGTAGACAACAGTGAACAAGTTTTTATTATTGGCTGAATCCAAAGAACAATGTGGCAAAGTTTGTGGCTAGATACTTGGACTATGAGCAGGTAAAGGTAGAATGTAAGCATCCAGGTGGGCTACTACAACCAATTGGCATTCCATAGTGGAAGTGGGAGGTTATTTCTATGTATTTTGTCACAAGTTTGTCGAGGACATCCAAAACAACATGATTCCATCATGATTGTGGTAGACAGGTTGAAAAAGGTAGCTCACTTCATTCTAGTGAATTCTACCTATTCAACAGGTGATGTAGCATAGGTCTTCATCAGATATGCGATTAGATTATATGGTGGTCTGAAGAAGATTGTGTCAGACAAGGATTTTTGGAAGCTATTTTTTGCAGGTTTAGGGTTAAAGTTGGCCTTTAGTATAACTTATCATCTACACATTGAAGGACATACAAAGAGGGTCAACAAGATATTGGAAGACATGTTGAGGATGTATGTGATGCATTAGTAGTAGAGGAAGAGTATCTTCCATTGGTTTAGATTTCTTACAAAAATGGGTATAAGGAATATTTGAGGATGAGTCCGTCTGAGGCATTGTATGGGTAGAGTTGTAATACTCCCATCATTTGGAGTGATCTAGTTAACAAGATGTTGATTTTACTAGACATGTTGGTAGAAATGGAATAGGAAATGTAGGTAATAAAGAAGAATCTAAAGACAACATGAGATAGACAAAAGATTTATGCAGACTATAACAAATTGTTTAAGGAGTTTTAGGTTGGGAAGAAGGTGTACTTGTGCATCAATCTGAAGGAGATCTCCTTGCGGATTGGATTATGTGCTAAGATGGCACCTCGGTTTTGTGGACCTTTTAAGATTGTTGAAAGGGTTGGACCAGTAGCCTATCGACTTGCACTACCTCCAACAATGAAATTCAATGGTGGTTTCCATGTGTCATTACTTAATAAATATGTTAAATATGTTGATCATGTGATTAGCTAGTTTGTATTTCATGTGGAGCCAGATGGACAATTCTAGCCGGAACCTCAGTGTATATTGTAAAGGAAAATGCTCATGCTTCAGAACTGAGCAATCGAGCAGGTTAAAGTGTAGTGGAAGCACTTTAGGCCTAATGGAGCTACATGAGAAATGGCAGATTAGATGTCAGCTATGTATCCTTCTGTATTTGTTGGTTGAGCGAATGTTTTAAGTATATTATTTGGTGTGATGTTTTGGTATATGTACATATGTATATGGATATACATACCGGATTCAGCTGTGTTATAAAGCTCCAATAAGCAATATGGGTGTCATGCCATCATGGTTGTCATGTTGTTATGTTTTAATGTTGGTTTTTTTTTTAGCAGGTTGAACATTGTATATACTGCATCGAGCTAAGTTATAAAGTTCCATGGGCAGTATGCTTTGCTTGCAATAGTTTTGTTGGTTGTAGGTGTCATTGAACACCGAGGATGGTGTTGCCCCAAGGGGAAGGGTTTTGTAACATCCCTGGTGAAAATTCCACGTAATAAAAGTTAATAAAGACAAAATAATAAGCACGGTTATTGGACACTTATTCCAAGTTAAATACTGGGCAAAAACATCCTAATGTGGGTGTTCATTTGGTTTATTGTGGCTAAGTAAATTGGCAAAGGCAATGGCAAAGGCTTTGGAAATGTATGAGGCATTAATTGACATTTTATTTATGAAAATAAAGGAAATTAGGAGAAAAGGAAAGTGAAAGGTCACAGGTTGCATGTGAGGAGGAAAATAATGGAAATACCTTAGGAAATTATTCTACTTTAATGCATTCATTACTGTACTTTAATGGCCAAATATTTGTAAGCACTTCACCTACTTGGACATTGCAAAGTCAAAGACTAGCCAAAACCTAATTATTTATGCCAATAATTAGTTCCAGGCCCCAACCCCAAAGTAAGCATAAAAGTGTAATAATTGTTAAGTTGAAAAGTGATGCAGGAGCATCCAACTCAGGCACCATGACCGGGTGTCGGTCTCGGCCAGGTCACAGAAAAATTGAATTTACTTTTATTAGTCTTTATGTTGGTTGACATGAAAGTAGGTAGGGCTTTCACTTTTAGTTTTTGTTACTTAGTTAAGGGTAGTTGAACAATTAGGAACATGTGTTTGTCTGTTGTCAACGAGTCATAATTATTCTTTTATTTGAAAAGGGAAAAGAAAATGTATCTGAAAAGAAAATCCTGTCATAATATGGAACGAATGACTAGCAACTAAATAACTGTAAAAGTTTAACTGAAAAGCAACTGTACAGTTTCATGAACTGGAACAGAAAAGCTATATATGTAACAAGATGAAACCATGGAGGGGTTCAGTTCAAGACCACTCGCACTCAAATAAATAAAAAGTAACAACAGAGAAATCAACATTGTTGTCCATCTATGTGTCTATTATAATTTACCGAGTTTCGAAGCAGTTTGAGCATATAACCAACTAATTACAGATTCTGTAAAATAGTCCTTTTCTTTTATGTTTCCCGAGAGGAATAACCAACTCATTTACCAATATTAAAGAACATAAATAGTACGAGAGTTTGCAGTCTTTCTGTAACAATGAACGAAGACAAAACCAGGAGCATCACAACCAGAAATTTTACAGGCCAAGAAATCAAGTCCGAACGAAACTTCCACTATTCTATTTTGAAGACCGTCTTATAAAATTATCAGCACATTTATAGAACTCAGCAAAGCAACACAATATATTTCAATTAACAAACTGAAGATACGTAACAGCAGTTCCAACGACGAGACCGGAGAAACCAAGTCACGGACAAACCCAGGTAAATTAAAATTTCATATTATTACAACGTTCTGAATTGTTCTGCTTTCCAGAATTGCAAAGACCCGTGAAATAGAATCACAGAACTGGACTGCATACAAATAAAACCGTGAACAACAAAACCCTAGACTATAAACCCCGGGAGAAGGTTTCGACTACGATATACAAATACAATAGAAAAGGCATAGACCAAGAACGATGAAACCTTAGGTGAGGGTTTGGAGGAGCATTACAGTTACAAACCAAAGATAGAGACCAAGACCCAGAGGAAACCAAAGTTCCGGAACAACAAAGCAGTGCTCGTAGAGGACTATACAACAAGAGTGTTGGACAAACCATCTAACCCGAAGACAAAGCTAAAAGACCTAGACAAAGAGCTAATAAGAATTGAGAAGAGGCAGAGCCTACCAAATGAAGTCGAGGTGAGTGTAGCCAAAACCTCCCACTGCAACTCTTAGCACCTGCAGAGCCAACATTACCCAGTGTTAGCCAATACATCGCAACAGGAATGGAGATATAGAACGGGGAATAAAAAGACCGAACTGTCAAGAAAAACCGTAAACCATTACCTGAGAGTTTGCAGTAGCGCCGCAGATAGGCGTTCCAGCAACAACATCGATTGACTGTGACGAATAAGGAGCAAGCAGGGTTAGAAATTGAGGAAGAAAGTTTTGATAGTTGAAGCAGAGATAGAGTGAATACCTGTGTGTCGCACCGGATGCTGAAGGAAGCCATTGAGCTAACCTGGGAACAAGCAAACGTTGAAAATGCCAACCGGAATAAGAATACCAGTACAGGAGTTCATATAAAGCAGCCTGTAGACACTGCGACAGAGTGAAGACGAAGCTCAACAGAGGACTTACCTAAGCCACCATTGGACGAGCCAGAATAGTGTACAGACCAAGAAGCAAATACCAGCACAACCATAGCGACAAACAACCAGAAAACGCCCACGACTTACAACATAAATGCATACTGAGTTTTGCAGAGCCCGGGGAACAAACCCTCGGCAAACTATAGCAAATGACAGGGAGAGCTAACGAACAAGGGAAAAGAGCCTAGGGATGAGCGGGAAGCGCAAACACCCAGGCAAGTACTGCCCATTATTATCTCATTGAATGCCACAACAACCGAAAGCCAAAATATCTGTCGCATTTCATACATGTGTCAACTTTACCATATGATTTAATCAACTACGCAAATATTACAGAATCATTCCCATATGTTAGTCAAACATAACAAATCATCACCCTATTATAGTTTTATAACAGTGTGGGCTGGGTGCCATCAAAAAGCAGCTCTAGCTCTTCACATCATTGCATCACTTTTGGCTCATAAAAAAGGCCCATATCTTTCAAGTATCTATCCTTGGGCCCAATTGGACTTTGTTCTTCTTTTCTAAGCCTCTTGTGCTAAGTTTTGAGAGATATATTGCATTGGTCTTAAAATGTTCTTTATTATGTTAAAAATGATGCATGTGTTTATGGGCAAAACTTCACTATAAATTCACTTTATTATATATGTTGTAGAAAGGATAAGTAAAAGATGACTTTGTCACAAAAATTCATCATTGTTTATTTGTCACTATCTCAAATCTTAAAAAGTCAACTCATTTTAATTGGTTAATATTAACTTAAAAAATGGAAGAATAGAAATGTCAACTCGCATAATATATAATATAAATTTTTATGTTATAAATGTCTCTCGATCAAAGAGTTATTGGTATTCCCTACTCGACTTTATACTAAAAATTGATGGTGAACGCTATTTCCACCTCCATAGCTCCATAAATGCCCGTCCTTACACCCCTCCTTACGTCAACATTCGATGGATGCATGGTCGGGAATATGCGATGACGTAAGGAGGATGGGTCTCTGGATGCATGGTCGGGAACATGCGATGACGTAAGGAGGATGAGTCTCTGGGCTGTAAAGGATGGGCATTTAGGGAGATATGGAGGTGGAAATAACGTTTGCCAAAATTGATTCTTACTGTACTTTATGCTGAAGCTCAAGTTATCATCTTAATGAGTTAATACCATTCCTTTATATCAATAAAAAAAATTAATTACATAAATATTAAGGTCAAATCCAACATATAATTTTATTCATCTTAATATATTAATATTAATCCTTTATATTAA
>APFE031534223.1:200398-245022 GCA_000404065.3 Pinus taeda | reverse complement strand
CTACATGCCTCTGAACTGTGTTACAATGAGGCTCAAAGGCCTATTTATTGTTGAGAAACAATGGAAAACCTTTAACATTCCAAAACCTAACCCTAGAAGATGAAACGCCAAACTATGGGCCCTATTTGGGTAAATTGGTACATCAACTTCCCGGGGTTGTAACTTTGGCATACAATCTCCGTTTGACGCATACAATAGCTTGTTAGAAAGATCTATCCGAGCACTACCACTTTGGGAAGAGCAACATCGATCCATGGACCCATGTTGCCCTCAGATTTCCCAAAAAACGTCGTTTAGGGCCTCAAAACGGCTTCAGAAGTTCAGGACTTGAAAAACTGCTAAAAATAGTAAGTTGTGCTATAATTAAGGAAACTGAAAATGCTGAGAGAAACAATGGTGGGGGTCCAGGTGGCCACCAATATCCACCTGGATCATTTTCAGCTCAAAGGAAATTCTTGTCATATTTTTAGTGCAATATTTTAACACCCTTCAATTCCTAAAAAAATTAGAGTTGGGACATAAAGAAGTTGAAGAGGGTCATAATACAATTCCTTTGATCAAATCCTCTGGAACTAGAACTTGACCAAGCTATGGAGGGAACCTTAGCAAGAATTTGGGCTAGAATAAAGAGAGACTAAATAAGAAGTGTCACTGCATAAGAAAGGAAAAATGAGAAAAACTCTCTTTGGTGTTGGTTGTAGACGTAAGAATGCAAAGGGAAGTGTATCTTCCAAAATATCTTTGGTTAGACGTGTTTAGGGGAATAGTTTTGGAATTCAATATTTGAAATATTGGATTTCTCATGACATGGTCTCTCACACCAAAATCCTTTTGGAGGTTGGGTTATTGTCTAAAGGATGGATACATTTGCAATTTGTCGAGCCAGAGGATGCATGCAGGTGCATTCAATTGGTATGGAACATTGACTCCTCCCTCGTCCTCTTTAAATTTTGGTGACTGTTGTTTGACACAAGGAGGGAGAGGTCGAATGTTGTGTTTGTATGGGTGGTCCTTCTAGGCCTTCCATTGGACTACTGGGATGATAAAATCTTCTAGGACATAAGAAATTCATTGGGAACCTACCTTAGTCATGACTCTTTGTATCGGTCTATGGGACAGTTTTCTATGAGAAAGATTTCGATTAAACTGGACATAAGTGGAGGGATTCTCAATGAAATTGAACTTGGTGAAGGGAAGAATGGAATTCAGGCCCTTGACTATGAGGCTATTCCCTTCCGATGCAGTAGGTATCATCAATATGGTCATCATGGAAAATTTTAGGGTCTAATATTCGCCCATGGGCTACTTTTCTATACTTTTCCTAGGAAAAAGATTCGCTAATTTCCATTTTTTTGTAAAAATGATTCGCCCAAATTTTATAGAATGAAATTATTTTACCCTAAAAATCGCCAAAAAATTATTATATAAACTATATAAAAATATTTTAAATTTGAATATTTTTACCAAAATATCTCCAAACATTTTATTGATTTCACATTATGGACTAGTGGGATTTGCCAAGGTTTCTAAACTTTAAAAGTAAACGTCCATCCTTAAAATTTTCCCTGATGGTCATTTTCTGAAAAGTTGTAATCTCCAACAACATAACGAGGATTCTGATGATCACCTCTATATGGAGGACTCTATCCCATGAAGCAAGATGCCTATGTCTCTTGGGGAGGACACAATTTTTTTTTCAAAGTCTTTGGAGATGGTCCTAGATGCAGATTATCCTCTGATGTTAATGGAATATTTGCATTATTGAGTGGCTATCAAACCATTGGAATCTCTTCCAACATGTACCTTTCCTCTATCATTGCCCTTAGTATCATTTGTTTCTTCAAATTTTCTAGATTGCTCTAGTTTTGGTATCAATGGGGTTATCGGATCCATGGTTTCCTCCTCTCATATGAATAACCCCTCTTCTATTTCCTTTATGTTTTTCCAGATCCCCATTCATTATCCCTTACCACAATGTGATTTTTCCTCTCCATCTACATTAAAGTCTACATCATGTTAAGAATAATTAGGAAGTCGAGCCTCCTCTTATAATATTCATCATTGGATGCACAAACATTCTCCGGACTGTCCATACCTGGGTTTCATAATTTTTTTATTTTTAGGTCATGAGGGTAGGGGTTGTTGTAGGAAATCTAACTCGACGAAGGCCAAATAATGGGTTAGGGTTGACCTAGTAGTTGGTAGGAAATTCTTGTTGGGTATCTGTTATATTCTTTGCATGACTAGCCCCACGCACGAAGCCGGGGGATTAGAAGGGGGATGGCCAACCTCCCCTTTGTTGCATGGGGTGTAGCAGTCCCCCCTGTTAGTGGGTTTGAGGGGGGAGGTATCCCCCCTCTCTAGGCTCCATGGCAATGCCCCGAGAATTTTTTTTTCGGACCTTATATTAGGTGGGCAGACCTACCTATGGTTTAGTGCATGGGTTTTGTACATGGTTTTAGGCACGATGGTTTTCTACCCATGGTATCTTGTAGATATGGTCAAGGGAACTATGGCTATGTTCTAATCTAGGGTTGATGGACTGGGGTTTATGGATGATTTGACATGTATATACATGAATTGTTACATTGAAAGGAATATAATGAAACATCAATCTGGTAGTTTCTGTTTGGGGATTGAGGGGCACTTAGAGTCATTTCAGCCACAGTGGGGATGCCCTCATCAAATTTATGTCTTTCAACTACAAGGGTCTTACAAGTTTTCACAAAATATTTTCCTTAAAAAGATTGATTGATTTTAGCAATCATTAGGGAAATTTTGAGGTCTAAAATGGCCCTCCTAAGGAAACTATAAAATAATAGTTGAAATAATAAAATAAGATTCGATTACATCATCAAATTTTAGAGGGAAAAAAGAAAAAAACATTTTTTCAACTTGCATGTTCAACTTATCTCCCTATGGGTTTACTCAAATTTCGAGCAGAAACACTCGTTGGATGAAAAATTTGATTCCTCATTCAGGGAGTACCCATGTTGCATACTTTCAATGGACCCTACTATACAAAAATGAGAAATACATGAAATCACATTTTTTCATGTACTTCTCATTTTTCATGTAGTAGGGTCTGTCAAAAGTATGCAACATGGGCACTGCTTGGATGAGGAATTAAATTTTTCATCCAATGAATACTCCTACTCAAAACTTAAGTAAAACCTTAGGTATATAAGTTAAAAATACGAGTTGAAAAAGTAGTTTTATTATGTTATTATTTTTTAACATTTTTATTTTTTTACTCCAAAACTGGTGAATCCTCCCCCATGGTTGACATCATCATGTTGAATCCTATTGGTTCATATAAAGTTTATTTTTGTTGTACATTTTTCTTAGGAGGCCCATTTTAGACCTCAAAAGTCCCTAGGGTTGGAGGTTATTTTCTTTTGTGAAACATCGGGAGAAGTAATCATTGTTGTTAAGTGTCTTGAAGGTATCCTAAAGGGTTGGAATTTTATGAGCTTTGATGCCTCTGGTCACTTTGAAGTTCTGGTGGTGAGATGGAATCAACACAAGATTAAATTCTTAAACACCTGGAGTGTTGCTTCAAGTTTGGGATTAGATTTATTTTCTAAGGATTCTAGAAACATCCTTACTCTTATAAGTCTATCTATCCCTTCTCAAAAGCAAAAGGTTTTCTAGGAGGATCATTTTTCTCAAAATCTATAATTTCATCATCCTCTCTGGTCATAGGAGGGGACCTAAACTTTTGTTTGTGAGTAGTAGAATCTTGGGTTGAAAGGGAGGTTCTAGATCCATTGGGCAACTTTTTCTTGGACAAAATTGAAGGATGTAATCTGGTAGATGTGGAGCCTGTTAAACTTGGTCCCACATGGAGGAATAAAAGGGTTGATCCTGATCAAGTAGTGGAAATACTTGATTATATCCTTTTAGCGTAGGTGCTAATTAACAAATTCCTCTCATCAAATAATGGGTCAAGGTTGGTGGAGACCCATACCACTCCCCAACCTTCTTAGAAGTGAAAATGGCTTCTCTCAAACCTTCCAACATTTTTGAAATGAACTCTAGTTGGCTTAAAGAGGAAATTTTTTTCCCTCATCCAGGCTCATTGGAATGTTATGTTCCTTGAGCAAGCCTATCAATAGACTGGGATTTTGAAGAAAACTTGAAACATATCAAACATAAAGTGAAAGAATGGGGTAAAAAGAAGCAAGAGGATGCACAGGATCTTTTGGAGATAGAAAACCAGTTGCAAGACATTGCAGTCAAAGATGGGGAAGGTTTCAACTCTATGGAGACTAGAGAAGCCATTTTTAGCCTGGAAAATAGGAAACAAAATATTTTAGAAGATCGCAAGGTGGAATGGAGACTCAAAAGCAAGTCTATCTGGCTTAATTATGGAGAAGATAACACAATGTTCTTCCAGGCATATGAAAAGGGTAGAAATTTGGGGAATACCATATGGAACCTCAGGGATCAGGATGGTAGATAGTTTTATTCCTTTCTCGTCTTTGATGTCATGGAAAAAAGGAATTTTGGAAACCTCTTCAAATCCTAGAAGGAAATATCAATTGCAAAAATTATTCACACTTCTCTCCCTTTACCATGTTTTGTGGATCAGGAATGAATAGGTCGCTAATGGCTAAAGTTATTGAGGAGGAATTAAAGATATTTCTTGACAAATTCCAGAGAAATAAGAGCCCAAGGTTGGACGAATGGGTAGTGGAATTTTTTGGAACTCTTTGAAATTGTGGGTAATGACCTGCTGGGGGTGGTCAAAGATTCTAGAAGGGAGAAGAAAATGTACCAGCCTTTAACTCCACTTTCTTAGACTTAATTCCTAAGGTGGACTCCCCTATTTATTTTGAAAACTTCCACCTTATATTTCTATGTAATTCCATCTATATGTTAGTGAAAAATTGTTACAGAGACCCCACGTTCTGCCTTAGGGTGCCAGCAAAGGTTTTCATCTTATTCTAGCTTAGCGTCGACATTTTTGATCTTCCGCAAGGGAATAAAGTATCACCTGAGGTGCTCTCAAGACTTTGGAAGGTGAAGGGGGTTTTAAAAATAAAGGAGAATAAAATTAACAATTACATAAAGCATCGTTCATTCAAAATAATCAAGAGTCATTCAAATTATTATGTAGAAATTTGAAGTTTTTTTTTTTTTTAATGGTTCCAAACACATGCATGACACATGAAATTATGTTGTAACAAATATCCTTCTATTATATCAACAAAGAGCGAGAGATAATATTACATTCTTCAGTATATAAATCATTAATATTACAAGAAAATAAATTAGATCTTAGTGGATCAACATTATCAAACACTACAGGGAAAGTACCTTATAGAAGAGGTTAAAACGAAGGTTTTTATTTTTAAAAAATTGGAGCATATTGTCAGAAAACCTCTGCTACAACATCTGTTTGTGGTAGCATTGTTTTAGTGGAGTTGATAATGAAACTTCATAACAAATATAAACCTGGGCGACCAGAGGTTTTAGTGGATGTTTTCTTAATGGTGTGCATACTAGAAACATTGCACTGGTGCGCTACTAAAATAAAAGCATTGGTGCCGTAAATTTAAATGAAATCACCAGATGTGGAATAAAACATTTCGAGCACTGGTGTGTTAAATTTATAAAAGCACTGATGTTTTAATAATAAAAAAGAAACGAATCTATAATCTATTATACCATCCACCGGGGCGTTGAATTAAAAAAACATCAGTGTCTAAAAATTATAACACCTCGGTGCTTATGTCTTCCAAAAACACCCTTGGAAGTACTTTTCAGGAAGGGCACTAGGGTAGAAAAAATAATCTTACAACCCCGATGATTTTATCTTCTCCAATTCATTGAGTAGTTATGCATAAGAATGCAATGCTAATGAGTTGTATAAACAACACAACTGTTGCAATATTATAATGCCTGGTGCTTATGTGTTTATAAAAGTCTTGGTGTTGTAATTTTTACAAAAGGCATCGAGCCAGATAGACAAAATCTTGCAATGTTAGTGCTTTTATGTAATCTAATGTACCAACGCGTTATAGGTAACAATGCACCCGTGCATTAAGGAGAATCACATTGGTGCATGAAATGTATATCTTCCCAGTGCGTCTTTATTTTACAAACACACTGCGATACCATTTTTTATTATTATAAATATCTTTGTTGAAAAACTTGTATTCAGAGCGGTGTAGATTAATATGCAATGTCTCGATATCCATTTTCTCTTTTTTAGAAACATTGACCTCTGAAAGTGCAATTATTATGATTTTTTAAATCTGTTATTCATCAAAAAATCAAATATATCTTATAACAATATTCATATAAATTAAATTTTTATTAGTTCATTTGTATATGAAGTTTGGATTAATTTGTTATATCATCATAATTCTCATCTCTTCATTATAATATTTAATCATCCATATATATAATCAGTGGTGTCACATTTCAAAGCAACATTACAAAACACAGTAGAATGAATTAAAATGTATTTTATTATACATGAATAAGAGTCTCTTTTTCATACAAAATGGGATAGTCATTGGTAACCCTTTTCTTTCAATTGGGACACTATGTCCATTACATTAAACAAAATGTATAATTTTCACAGATAATTATCTCAAAAAATACAATAACTTGCATTGATATCCAAATTGATCATCATTCTTTGCTAGAACTGTTGTCAGTGCTCAAGCTACTTCCATGATTTGGGTTATTTGGACGAGTGTTTTATTGATTGCATTGATTGTTTTTGTCTTCTTCAATTTCCATCTACAAACATAAAAATAAATTGTAATGACTGTATCTACATTGGTGAAATAATGAAAATTGAAATAAATAATATACAACAATGTAAATTGAAAAGCAATGTACCATAGTAAGAATCGAGTCCTTAAATTTACACATTTCTTCCTAACCAAATCTCAAGCCTTGTTTCAACATATCTTCTTTTGGTGTAGTTCCATACTTTGTTTCCTGCAAGTTATATACCCCATAAAAATCATAAATTTAATATAAAGTATTTTTTTGTTCTATTCATTATAAACTCAAAGAAGTAAAACAACATAGATACTTACAAATTCCACAATTAATTTTTGATATGCCAACATATACTCACGACCCATATTTAACCCAATGTCAATAAATTCTTTCGATGGATCTTCTTTGTATTTTAGCACCTATTTGAATACATTCAAGGATGATTGTTGTAAAACAACTTTAAATACACAAAAATGAAACCTTGAGTTGATGTAAGGAAATATTATTACTCTCAAACTTTGAAATCAACCATTTTCTTCCTTGTAATCCTATTTTGTGTGCTAAATGAGTTCCATTTCGTTTCCTTTTCTGCAAGAAAATACTTGAAAATTAATATTTAATGCCAAATTATTTGTTTATGTGTACCGAATAAATAATGACAATGATTACATACATCTGAAACACATTGTTTTTGAGATGACTCCTCTTGTCATGCAATTATGTCCATTTCTACTGGCCATTTCCAGATATCAACTCATTAATTATTTGGGATTTTCATAATATTCCTAAAAAAGTAATAAATTGTTTTTATATTGATATATGAAAATTAAATATAACAAAATAGATATTAATAAATGAATGTTTTGTAGTAATATCTACATATAATTCTAGAAAAGAATTTTAATTAGGAATATGTTGATAGTGCTGGGCTCGCCAACATGTAAGGGGATCTCCCCGGTAAGAAGTCCCAATCAGACCTCAGACCGTTTGGCGTAGGAGTCCCCACAATGGGTCACAAGGTAATTCCTTGACCACGATGTCTCAAATAGGTAAGTAAGATAACTCTGTCGGTAGCAAGGGTGTGACCGCTGCAGTGAGTCAAGGAAGGTGTAAGATAGGTTCTAACATAGGTGGGTTGAGATGAGGGTGAAGGTGAGTTCCAGGTTGAAAGGGATTAGTCCCAACTCGACTAGGAACACACAACACACAGGACATACATAGCGTCTAGCGGAGCAATCCACACGGATGTGGCAGTCACACATACAAGGTAAGATAACATGTACAACACTCACGGATCAGTTTGAATGAGTGCAATGGTTGTTACAGCGAGCTTCATATGAAAGGTCTGTCTAATGTCTGGTAGAGCAGTCAACATGGACGGGAAAAGATTAACAACATGTACAACACATTTCCATTAATAGATTATGTATTACAACAAATGAAATAGTTCAGATGTAGAACACAAATTAAAGCAATATGCATTACAAGTGTTAAAGATCAGTCTTACAATAGATACAATACATGTGTGAAAACGTGTTGGCTTTTATTATATAAAGAAGTGTAAGTTCCCATCATACAATACATCCATGTAAACCTTCTAGCCCCAACAGTGGAGTGTTGCAGCCACATCCACCTGCTCCTCCAAAGACATGGATTAGCTCCGTGCAGTGGAGAAGCCAAGGTGTGTTACAATACTATCCAAGCTCTTTCTAAGATAGTTTTATCAGAAGCTTGGATGACCAAAAGCCCTTGCAATGAGTCATGAGGGACTATTTATAGAAAAGGGTGGGGTGACCCTTAACATTTCCCTTTGTGACAATTCAACTACCCTTATGACTCTTCACCTACTCTATCACTGTTACATCCAACTATTGACACTTGACTTACACTTGACGTGATTCAACATTACAATGCACATGTACTCATGTGAGACAACATCGCTTGAGCAAGCCATGCAAGACATCACTGACACTTGGTCCGCTGTGATGAGATAAACTCCTTGACATGCTTGTCATGGTGAAGGTGGTGATCTGATGCTAATCTTGGTCATCTGTGATGGTGTGCATGCACCTCATGGTGACATCTTGCTGAAGCAAACTCCTGCCTCCGTTACAACCGGTGCATTGGTTTGGCTCCTTCATCCAACTCGTCTACTAACATGCGCATGGTCTTCTTGGGTGCAACTGAACCAACGACACACTAATGCATAGTGTCCAGACTGATCTTCAAGTGTGTGCTAGTGGTCATGCGCATCAACTTGCCAAAGTACATGTTCAGCTCCAGTTGGAATTGCTTCTTGTCTTTGCCTTGGTGAGTATCTTGAATGGGTTGGATTGCATGCATATGCACGATGACATGCATGATGCTGAATCCCTTGCATGCGATCAACAACACTGCCCACCATGTCTGCTCCGTGTTAGCTGCTGGGATGGATCTATAACTTGTACGGGTGCAGTTTCATCTGTGAGTGCATGTTGTTGCCACTGCTTTTCCTGTTCCTATTGCAACTCATTCATCTATCTTCACGTGATCTTCATGTTGCACCGTCACCTCATAGCCTGAGTCTCCAAAGTTTCTTTCATTATCAGTGGATCTACTTGATCTTGCAACTTCGTTCCGCCTCTGTGTTGTCAAAAACCTTCCTCTTGCATTCATTGCATCCACTGCATTCGGTATGCTACCTTTAGTTGCTGTTCATGATGTTGCTTTCTATGATATCTTGATGCTTTTGTCTACGAACAACCTGATATCTTCATGAGGAGGCAAGCTCATAGAAATTTGATCGACTACATCTCTAGGTGTGCTCTGAATGGTGTCTTCGATTCTTCTCTCTTGGAAACCATTGTACTTGCACTGTTGAGAGGCAGATGAACACCTGCAATACCTGGAGACATGGAAACACTCATGGCAATCAATTTGTTAGTCGAAAACCAAAATGAAATTGAGAACTGACTTGCAACATACTTGTGTGACTGATCTTGAAGGTTACGCAATTTCGGCCGAGAGGTCGGGAAATTGACTGCCAAGACTGTACAAGGCAAAGTCTGGGCTGCTCGAAGACTGAATGACTACTAGAACTACACAATGCACAATCCAATTTGGCTACTAACTGCTATAATTTCACAATGCAAAATCTTAGTTGGCAATGGTTGTAGGTTGAGTGACTGCATTACGCAATTTTCTTGGCTAGCAGTCACTATCCCTTAGGATTGCACAAAGTAGGCCTAGGGAACAACTGCTGGGTAGAAATGCACGTTTCCAAGGAGGAAGGCAGAGCCTTCCCTCTCAGGATTGTGCAATGTTTCCTGGTGAGGCTCTTGGTGAGGAAGAGTCCGAGCCAAGGCTGCCCAGACTCGCCGACGGGCAACTAAACGTGAATGTGAGTGCAAATGCATGATAATACTGAGTGTAAGCATAAGTGAATGATCATGCATGCAAATGGTGAATGACATATTCAGAAGATGGAACAACATGCATGCGGGTGAGGCGAGTTGTTGAATCAACAACCATTCGTGAAAAACAGTTTAATGCATGCAACAACAGTGAGATGTTGACGAAAACTGAAATGGTACTAGGACAAGCTAATGTACATGTAAATGACAGCAAGCGTTCAAATAAATCAAGGAAATAGTACTCATACAAGCGAAAACACAAAAGGTGACAGAAATGTAGCATAAGGCATGGGAAGTGGGCTTACCCAAAAACAACTGAGTTGAATGTGCTGACTGCTCCTAGATGTGATGTGGGATGTCAGAGTTGCAAGGTTGATGTGAGAAATGAGCTCTAAAGCATCTAAATGATGAGTCTTGATAACGTCAACGCTGTGACACATATGCCACAAATCTAGGGAAAGCGACACTTGGTGGGAGGTTTCTAAAATGACCCTTGCATGTAACCTCAAACTGCTAGAAAAAGATCCCTGAAACAAGGGATGTCTTTACATGCTACCTTGGGAGAAGCAGCCCATGCATGCAAGTTAGTTTTGCTCGGTCTCGGAGGGAATCAGTCAACTCAGCTGCACATGCAAGAGGTTGTTCAACTGCTTGAAGGAAATGTGAATTTCTAGCTGGGAGCTAGGCTGACTTCCCAGGAGATTTGTGCAATTTCTAGGAAAGCACTTGACTGCTGCCCAAATTTGTGCAAATTCTGGGTTGAGTAGCCATGCTGGGGAAATTTGCACAATTTCTACTGGGATTGTTGACTGGCAGAATTGCACAATTTCTGGAGGGAAGGTTGGTTTCCCTCTAGAAATGCATAATTTTCTTGGGGAAGTTGCTCTGCTTGCAACTAGACCATGTTCGGGTGAACAACGTATGAGGGGGATGCATCAAGTTGTGCTCGACAGGCTTCCTTTGTGCATGAAAAACACCAAAGCTTGTGAACCTGATGAAGCAAGACAAGTTGTTATGAAGGTTGGAAGGGAGGCTCCAAAATGAAGTTAAGGCAAACTTTTGGAGAGTGTTGTAGCCGCTACAACACTTGCTGACACACTGGTAGAACTCCATCTCTCTGAATGGACCTTGTTCATAAAAAGAAAGTCTAACACCTCCGGAAGTATTGTTCAGTTCTCAGTTCATCTTGGCTTTACATTAGCTTGATTGTAAGATGTAGCATTTGCCAAGCTCTTGGTCGATTGACACACATTCCAAGCCAAGGCAACACAGTTGCTTTGATTGGGGTTGAGGGGTATATTGGTGCACAAGCAGTATAGTCATTAGAATGTTAGTTTCATCTCTGGTGTTGCTCCGCTGCTAGTAGGCCTGAACAGTACCCCGACGAAGTCACATAGGAACACAAGCATGGTTCCATTGCCAGTGAACCTGGTCAGTACCTTGGTGGAGTTACTTGGATCACCTCTCTATGCAGGAAGCCTTTCTCTTCTTTCACCTTATTCATTTTTCATTTTTTCAAACTTTTCTTTCATTTGTTTCATTTTTGTAATAGTGCATAACACTTATTCATTTCAGAGGCAAAAGAGGGATCTTGACTTATTGAGAGAAGAAGAGGTTGTTCCAGCAGAGAAGTAGTTTATTACACCTCTGACATGCCTGTTAAGGTTTTCCCCCTCACCTTACTCTACTTGACTGAGCTGGCAAGGGTTAACCCAAAAACAACTGACTATAGTAGGTGACACTAGTTAGTGCGCAAGCAATGTGTTTTCACCAATGTTCACTTTGAATAATACGTATTTTCCATCGATGTATCATGGACTGAAAGTAACAAGTTCTTCATACAGAGGCATGATTACAGATAACCAAGTAGTGATAGTAGCACAATGCCTCTTTTACTTTACCCAACTTGCTTCAAGGGTCATACATGGTTTCATGCGAAACTATCCTATGAAACGAAACAAGCAAACTAACAAACAACAAAGCAAAGCAAGAGCAGAAGCAAGAGCGAAAGCAAAGCAAGTAAGTAAACAAGCAAGTAGACAAACACACAAATAAAGCAAGTAAGCAAACAAGGATGCAAGCATGCAAGCAAACTGACTGAAAGAAAACACTACTCCTACCCCTAAGGTAATGGTGCATGGGCTGTCTCACGTCAAGTGATACTTCCAATGCATCCACCAAAACATTGGTTGACCCATCTTGGTGAAGGCATGGTTAGCAAACATGGTAGATATGTGAACCAGTAAATAAGAAAGATGTAACAGTGAAGACAAGCACACTCCGAGCTTGCAAGTGACCACAAGACAAAGATGAGTGAGAGTGCATGACATGCATTCTATGGTGTTGTTATGATGTTGTGCTACACTGCATGCAGATGTTGAGTGTATGCATTCTCTTGATTATGACATGCAAGAAAATGTGAGAAAGGTAGACCACTTGTGTTGTGCATCTGTGCTTATTGTGTAAGATTCCTCCAACACATGAGTAATTGGATCGTGTAGTTCAAGTGGAGGAAGTGAAATCTAGGTGTTTGGTTGATCTTCAATGCAAAGAAGAGAGTAATGAGGATCCTTGAGTGTTTCAACAATTTCTTGACTGGAAGTGAAACCAACCTCAGGACAACAAGGGCCTGACATAACCATAAGCTCGGGATGGAGTTCCTCGACAATCCGGGGGCTTTTGACTTCGTTGATAGATAGATCATAGTAGACCAATGTCTTAGATAGATGAGAAATGGTTGAATCAACATCGTGATCGAATGAGGAAGTGAATAGATCACAAAAACCAAGATCAGAAAATTTGAGATGCTTATCGGCATCCTCATGATTCGATGAATTGGGCAGAGGGGTAGATGAGAAGCAAATATGTTCACCCTCTGTGTTTTCAAGAAAGATAAATGATAGATTGAACGGATTTCCTAAGGAATATGTGTCCTCTCTACACTGTAATGACCGATTGACACCCGAGATTCCTGTGAATGATCGGAAAAAGAAGCATCTAGAAATGAGTTTTCATAGGAGAAATCAGCAGTGGCAAAATCACAAGGGATGTCAAGATGAAGCAGATGAGGTGCGGTTGGAAGGGAGTCATCCTTCACTACAGGCTCTTCTTTATATTTCCGCACACACTCATCATGAATGGCGCAGGTTGATTGCATAACACCAACTCCTTTAATAGCTTGATCCTCATTCACAAAAGGTGAGGAGTCCAGAGTGGAGGAACACAAGATAGTACAATCCAAAGGATCAACAGAATGCGAGGACAAAGGTCGAGGGAAAGAGTCCATCTGACAAAAAAGAGGCTTGCAAGCCAAATCTACGCAAATCTCAAGAGCAGCTGGGGTGGGAGGATGTGACAGTTCAACCGAGGTGTGTGCATGATCTCCCACATCACTCCGTGATGGTGGAGTTGTTTGATGAGGTGAGGCGGACAATCACTTGTGACAGCAACTATGTCTACCTGTGATTGCACAACTCCATCACTGAAGTGTGCTTAGTGGGGTTCAGATATGTGAACAAGATACTCAAATCTTCCATCAAGTAATTCCTAATCAATATCATCTTCTGGGAATTTGTATGCAATATTACCAAAGCATGTGTGAAACTGTTCAACGGATTCATTGGGTGCCTTTTGTAATTTCAGAATTTCCTTTTTGAGTGCTTGATAGTCGAAATGATTGAAAGAACGGTCTATCTCTGCGACCAGATGAGCAAGAGAATGAATGGATTTTTCAGGCAGCGTGGCACACGAATGCATTGGGTGCCCTCGAAGTGTGTAGATGACAATATGCAACTCATGTATTCTTCAAAGAATGCATGTCATTCACATGAGCCTACAATGCCGAGTGTGTGCCTTACCAAGGCTACGTAGCCTCCACCATCAAATGTTTTAAGAGACAAGTTATCTGAGAGCCTTTTCAGGATGATGAAATTGTTTACATAAGACATACATTTTGGAAGAGCAACTTGGTAGTTAGTCATGATAGATCTATAGAGATTCAAAACATACGTGAGGACTCAACTTGTCATCTGGCCCTCCTTCTAGCACCAAAATATTGACGGTGTTGAACCTGCCAACATGATGCCAGCCTAAGCTGCATATACCCCAATGATGCAGACTAAGCCGCATATACCCATAATATGCAATTACAGATTGCATGTCATCTACATGTGTCCTAGGAATTCTAAAATTCCATACTTCGGATAAATTCTCTTAACCCAAAGTTTTAACCAGTAGAAATATAACATCTGATGAAAACCCACTTTATCAAAGTTTAAGTCCTTAAGCGGAAATATTTCGTCTAACTATCTCAAGTTTAGACTTTAATTAAACCTTTGAGCAGAACTTTACACAACCCTTGATAAACTTTGGTTAATCCTTAAATTAACTCCAAATACACTAATCCCGCTTATTTCTATTATATTTCCAATATAATAGAAATATCTCATAAGCACACTTAAACCTTATCTTTATACCGTTCTTCAACCTTTTTCACATATTTCGATGCTCTCATTAGCGCGTTAAATCTCCACCGTCGATATCATTCTTTGATCCGACGGTTATCGCGTCACCCGATTATTTAACTATTCTAGATGATCTCCACCGTTGATCTACTCCGTCCGATCCAACTACTGTCGCATCACCTGATTACCAACAAGCCTACCTAATCTTCACCATTGAACAATCTCACTTGATCCAACGGTTATTGTGCAATCTCTTGCAGATATTTGCACGACCAATATTAGATTGGAAGCACGTGAGAAAAGTGGTTTTCTCTCTCCATCCTTTGCTACGTGTCAGCCGCTAAAGGTAATTGCGTGAAACTTTGAAAGACCGCTTACCACCTTTATGGCGCGCAAGAAACTACTTTCCGTCTTTGGAAACTTCCCACATGCTTAATTCCAAACTTAAAGAACTCGACTTAATCTCTGCCGTTCATCTTCTTCACTTTATTTTACGCAACTTAATCCTAGCTGCCTATCGCACACAACATTGTTCGTTGATTTGATTGATCCAACGACTGTGCTCCGCTACTACGTTCTTTTGTCTCCTACTGTGTAATATCCAATTCGTTCAGCTTTTTGCCTGTGTATTTTTTTTCACCTTCTGTCCTTCACTTGTTCTAATTCCGGTCTCCACTCGCGCCTTTATGCTTCCTTCGTAAACCTTTAGCTTTTAGGCTTCCTTCATTGTGAAATTTCACTCCAATACTATGTGTGCGCAACCACGTAACACACTCCTCTTTGCACCTCTTCTCTGGTTCTGGACACCTGCAACCTATGTTACGCAGAATTACTCTAGATCACACACAACTTATAATTCAATTACTCAACACATCTCACGAACTCAGAATCGAGTTATCTGTATTAAATAACAAACATTTACAGAGGAATTTATTCCTCGGCCTAATCTTCTATATCAGTGGCCTTTTCTCTCTTGCCCGTAGGCTTACAGTCTAATCCTAACTCTAACTAACTGACTGACTCTCTATGCCTTTTAGGCTTACATTTGTACAAAAGGTTCTGTTGAACTAATTCTGGTTCAAATCCTCAATCTGCTGAACTAAATCCTAAATATCCTCTAAGTCCACTTTTAACTCTAGTTAATCCCTAAGAATCCTCTCTAGTTCCTCAAATCATGAGACCAATAAGAGTTACAATTGATTTCCAACTCTCTCAATTCCCACTAGTCACTCATGTTCTCCTACATTCAAGAGCATGTACAAATATCCTCACAATATCTAATTAATTCCTATTCTAATCACTCAAAACATTAATGATTACATACATAGGAATCCAACTTCCTTGAAACCACAAGACCCCCTAAGTTAACTATAACATAATGAAATTGCTGAGCTGAATGCTCTTGCATCACAACATGTAAGGGGATCTCCCCGGTAAGAAGTCCCAATCAGACCTCAGACCGTTTGGTGTAGGAGTCCTAGCAGTGGGTCATAAGGTAATGCCTTGACCGCGATGTCACACAAAGGTAAGTAAGATAACTCTGTCAGTAGCAAGGGTGTGACCACTATAGTGAGTCAAGGAAGGTGTACGAGAGGTTCTAACATAGGTGGGTTGAGATGAGGGTGAAGGTGAATTTCAGGTTGAAAGGGATCAGTCCCAACTTGGCTAGGAACACACAACGCACAGGACATATACAGCTTCTGACGGAGCAGTCCACATGGATGCAAAAATCACAACATATAAGGTAAGGTAACACGTACAACACTCACGGATCAGTCCGAATGAGTGTAACGGTTGTTACAATGAGCTTCATATGAAAGGTTTTTCTGATGTCCGACAGAGCAGTCGACACAGGCAGGACAACATTAACAACATGTACAACACATTTCCATTAATATATTATGCATTACAACAAATGAAATAGTTCAGATATAGAACACAGGTTAAAGCAACATGCATTACAACTATTAAACATCAGTGTTACAACATATACAATACATGTGTAAAAATGTGTTGGCTCTTATTATATAAAGAAGTGTAAGTTCCCATCATACAATACATCCATGTAAACCTGCTCCCAACACTGGAACGTTACAACCACATCTACCTGCTCCTCCAAAGAGATGAATTAGCTCCGTGCAATGGAGAATCCAAGGCGCGTTACAATACTGCCCAAGCTCTTTCCAAGATAGTCTTATCAGAAGCTTGGTTGACCAAAAGCCCTTGCAATGAGTTATGTGGGACTATTTATAGCAAAGGGTGAGATGACCCTTGACATTCCCTTTTGTGACAGCTCAACTACCCTCATGACTCTTCACCTACTCTATGACTGTTACATCCAACTATTGACTCTTGACTTACACTTGACGTGACTCAACATTACAATGCACATGTACTCATGTGAGACAACATGGCTTGAGCAATCCATGCATGACATCACTGACACTCAGTCTGTTGTGATGAGACCAACTCTTTGACATGCTTATCATGGTGAAGGTGGTGAGCTAATGCCAAGCTTGGTCATCCATGATGGTGTGAATGCACCTCATGGTGACATCTTGTTGAAGGGAACTCTTCCCTTCGTTGCAATCATTGCATTGGTTTGGTTCCTTCATCCAACTCATCTACTAACATGTGCATGGTCTTCTTGGGTGCGGCTGAACTGGCAACACACTGATGCATAGTCTCCATACCAATATTCAAGTGTGTGCTGGTTGTTATGCGCATCAAATTGCCGAAGTACATGTTCAACTCTAGTTGGACTTTCTTCTTGTCTTCACCTTGGTGATTGTGGTGAATGGGTAAAATTGCATGTGTGTGCACAATGACATGCATGCTGGTGAATCCCTTGCATGAGATCAACAATAATTCTCACCATGTCCGCTCCGTGTTAGCTTCTGTGATTGATCTATAAATTGTACGGGCATAGTTCCATCCATGGGTGCATATTACGCCCACTGTTGTTCTTGTTCATGTTGTAACTCATTCATATGTCTTCGCACGATCTTCATGTTGCGCCATCACCTCATAACCTATGTCTCCAAATTTTCTTTCATTATTAGTGGGTTTGCTTGATCTTGCAACTTCATTTTGCCTATGTGTTGTTAACAACCTTCCTCTTGCATTCATTGCATCTACTACATTCATTGTGTTCGCTGCATTCACTGCATTCGTTGTATTCACTGCATTTGGTATGCTGACTTCAACTATTTTTCTTGATGTTTCTTGTTGTGATACGTTGATGTTCTTGTCTACGAACGACCTGATATCTTCGTGTGTAGGCAACCTCATAGACATTTGATCAACTGCATCTCTATGTGTGCTTTGAATAATGTCTTCAACTCTGCTCTCTTGGAAACCATTGTACTTGCACTGCTAAGAGGTAGATGAACACCTGCAATACCTGGAGACATGGTAACACTTATGGTAATAAATCTGTCAGTCGAAAACCAAAATGAACTTGAGAACTAACTTGCAACATACCTGTGTGACTAATCCTCAAGGTTGCGAAATTTCAACCGAGAGATCGAGAGACCGACTGCCAAAGACAGCACAAGGCATAGTCTAGGCTGTTGGGAGACTGACTGACTGCTAGAACTGCACAATGCACAGTCCATTCTGGCTAATGACTGTTGGGATTGCGCAATGAGCAATCTCAGCTGGCAATGGTCGCAGGCTCAGTGACTGCATTGCGCAATTTTCTTGGCCAATAGTCACTGTCCCTCAGGATTGTGCAAAGCAGGCATGGGGAACAACTGTTGGGTAGAAATGCACATTTTTAGGGAGGAAGGCAAAGCCCTCCTTCTCGGAATTGCGCAAAGCTATCTAGTGAGGCTCTTGGTGAGGCAAAGTCTGGGCCAAGGCTGCCCAAACTCGCCGATGGGAAACTAAAAGTGACTGTGAGTGTGAATGCATGCCGATACTGAGTGGAACATAAGTGAAAGATCATGCATGCAAATGGTGAATGACAGATTCAGAAGATGGAACAACATGCATGTGGGTGAGGTGAGTCGCTGAATCAACGACCGTTCACAAAAAACAGTTTCATGCATGTGACAATAGTGAAATGTTGAAGAAAACTGAAATGGTGCTAGGACAAGCTAATGTACATGTAAACGACAACAAGCATTTAAAGAAATCAAGCAAACAATACTCATACAAACGAAAACACAAAAAGCGACAGAAATGCAGCACAAGGCATGGGAAGCGGGCTTACCCCAAAACAGTTGAGTTGAATGTGTTGATTGCTCCTATTTGTGATGTGGGATATCAGAGATGCAAGGTTGATGTGAGGAATAAGATCTATAGCATCCGATTGATGAGTCTTGATAAGATTGAGGCTGTAACGCGCATGCACAAATCTAGGGAAAGTGACACTTGGTGGGAGGTTTCTGAAATGACCCTTGCATGTAACCTCCAACTGCTAGAAAAAGATGCTTGAAACAAGGGATGCCTTTGCATGATGCCTTGGGAGAAGCAGCCCATGCATGCAATTCAGTTTTTCTTTGTCCTAGAGGGAACCGATCAACTCAGCTACACATGCAAGAGGATGTTCGACTGCTTGAAGGAAATGCACATTTCTGGTTGGAAGCTGGGCTAACTGTCCAGGATATTTACATAATTTCTAAGCAGAGTAGCTGACTGCTGCCCAGATTTGCACAAATTTTGGGCTGAGAAGCCCTACTGAGGAAATTTGCGCAATTTCTGTTGGGAGTGTTAGTTGGAAGAATTGTGCAATTCTAGAGCCCAGTAGGCTACTAGACAGAATTGCGCAATTTCTGGAGGGAAGGTTGGTTTCCCTTCAAAAACGTGCAATTTTCTTGGGGAAGCTACTCAGCCTGTAGCTGGACCATGTCCGAGTGAACAGCCTGTAAGGGGATGCATCAAGCTGTGCTCGACAGGTTGACTATGTGCATGAAAAGAACTAAAGCTTGTGAACCTGATGAAGCAAGACAAGCTGCTGTGAAGGTTGGAAGGGAGGCTCCAAAACGAAGCTAAGGAAAAATTTTAGAGAGTGTAGTAGCCACTACAACAGAATATTACTTTTTGAATGATTATTTTTTGTTCACTATAAGGAAAGTACCTTCAAGCAGAGGTTATAACAAAGGTTTTTAGTGTTACAAAATTGGAAAATTTATAAAAAAACACATCAGCTAAAAATATGTTTTTGATAGCAGATGTTTTAGCGGTTACTATAACAAAACTTCTTCACAACTGAAAAGGTATGGGTAGCTAGAGGTGTTTCTTCTTCTTCTTCTTCTTCTTCTTCTTCTTCTTCTTTTTTTTTTTTTTTTTTTTTTTTTTTTTTTTTTTCTCGGTGCACTTCATTAAATAAGTAGCATTAGTGCGCTACATATATAAATGCACTGGGCTGCATACATAACTAGAATCACCAAGGCGTTGAATGCAAATAACATTGGTCTGTAATACATATTGCACCGATGCTAATAGATAAAAAAATCCCTGGGGAATTCTTGTAAGGAACGACATCAGGGCACACAAAAGACAATTGATGTGTCAGTTCTTTTGTTTCATCTTGTAGTGCCAATGCGTATCGTTTGTATAAACACACTGGTGCGTTAGTTATCTAAAATGATTAGTGATATTAGTTTTCATAATGAACAGGGTCTGGAAATAATATTTTGTAGGACCACAGATTTAATTCTATGAAAGCACTGGCAAGTTAAGAATTACAATGCATCGGGGTGTCAATTACAAATAATACCAGTGCTTGAAGAAATAAACGTCGTGATGTTGTCATTTTCTGAAAAGGCATTGGTCATGTAAAACTATGCCATCACAGTGCTTTTATATAACATCATGCACCGGTGTGATTATATGTTATGGACACACCAGTTTTTTGTATGAGATTTTATCTTGTTTGGAAACATCGACCTGTGAAGGTGCAATTACTGTAATTTTTGAAATCAGTTATCCATAAAAAAATAGATATATATCTTATAACATTATACATATAAATTAAAATTTGGTTAGTGCATTTGTATATAATTTTTGGATTAATTTGTTATCATCTCTTCATTATAATATTTAATCATCCATATATTTAATCAGTGGTGAAACATTTCACACTGACATTGGATAAGATAATAAAATAAATTAAAATGTGTTTTATTAAATATCAATAAGAGACTCTTTGTCATATAGAATGAGATTGTTATTGGTAACCCTTTATCTTTCAAATGGGACACTATGTCCATTACATTAAACAAAATGTCTAATTTTCACAGGCAATTATTTCAAAAAATATAATAGGTTTTATTGATATCCTAATAGATCATCATTCTTCGTTGGAACTATTGTTAGTGCTCGAGATACTTCCATGGCTTGGGTTATTTGGAGAAAATTTTTATTGATTGCATCGATTGTTTTCACCTTCTTGAGGTTCCATATGCAAACAAAAAAATAAAGTGTAATGAGTGTATCTACATTGGTGAGAATAATGAAAAATTGGAATAAATAATATACATCAATGTAAATTGAATAGCAATGTAACATGGCAAAAAGTGACTCATAAACTATACAGATGGTTTCAAAACCAAGTCTCATGCCTTGTTGCAATAAGTCTTCTATTGGTGTAATTCCATACTTTGTCTCTTGCATGTTTTAAACCCCATTATAAATCATAAATTTAATATAAAGGATTTTTTTGTTCTATTAATTATAAACTCAAAGAAGTAAAACAACATACATACCTACAAATTCCACGATTATTTTTTTATATGCAAACATATAATCACAACCCTTATTTAACCTAGTGTCAATCGATTCTTTTGTTAGCTCTTCTTTGTGTGTTAGCATCTGTTTGAAGACATTCAAGGATGGTTGATGTAAAAAAACTTAAAATATACAAAAATGAGAACTTAAGTTGTTATAAAGAAATATTAACAATTACTCACAAACTTTGAAATCAACCATTTTCTTCCTTGTCATCCTCTTTCATGTGTTGAATGATTTCCAAATTGTTTTCTTTTCTGCAAGAAAATACTTGAAAATTAATATTTAATGCTAAATTATGTTTTTATATGTACAAATTCAATTATGATTACATACATTTGAAGCACATTATTGTTGATATGACTCCTTCTATGATGTAATTATGTCAATTTATTTTACCATCTCCTTGTACACTTTTTTGAACATTCCCACTGGCATGTTTCACATATCAGCTTGTTGATCATTTGAGATTTTCATAATGTTCCTGAAAAAAGTAATAAAATATTTTTATATTGATATATGAAAACTAAATATAACAAAATTGATATTAATAAATGAATGGTTGTAGTAAGATATACATATAATTCTATAAAATCATTTTAATTAGGAATATTACCTTTTGAACGATTTTTTTTGTCACAGTATGTTTTTGCTATTACAAGTTTGACATGTCTCATTGACCATTTATCTGGAAACACTTCCTGTAGTTTAGATATAATTTGGTTCTAGAATCATCAGATTGATTTTTTTATTGTAAGTGAAAAGTACGTTTGTACGTGCATTCCACTAGATCCCTCAAAAAATCCTCCTTTCATTAACCTCTAACACCACTCCATATGAGCTAAGGACCAATTCATCGTCATTTACATGGTTTATAATTTTTATTTTCTTAGAACAATATTCATCTTTTCATTCGTTGTTGCTCATTGTAGAAAATTAAACATATATGAATTAATAGAATGTTTGAAACATGTCATCTAATATTCTTAAGTATGTTATTAATGAAAAATAAAAATAAAAACAAAGTCTCATATTGAATTGTATTTTTTCATTCACCTGATTCATCCTTTTGTAATTTTCTATTAGGCTTTAACAACCTTCTGCGCTTAGATTAGAAATAATTTTATAGACCTTCTTCATTTTGGGGATCTACATTACACACACCAACCAATACATATTAGTTAAAATTACATATACTTCAACCATATTAATTTTGTAAACAAATTACAAAGAACTTGCCTTCTCTACTTTTTTGATGTGCTATCATTGTTTCGATCAATATTTTTGTTATTTGACACCTTTTCAAACATTTTGTCCTTATACAACCTGTACCATTCAGTACAAAATCCATTAAATATATTTTACAAAATCAAATAATTTTCAGCCAAAAAGAGCTCTGGTAACTGGTGCATCTATCCGAATAAACAAACCAGTGCATTTATCCCATTACATGCACCAGGGATTTAGTCGTTCAACACAGTCATGGAAAATTATTATTTTTAAATAATTTTAAATTATGACGATGCAATTTGTAAGGCTAAACGCACCAGAATTATTTAACGGTGCTATTTGGAAGAGGTGCGTCGATGTGTTATATTACACCAGGAGCAACGATGAATTGACTTAACACAATCAACAATGTTATAATATGCAGTGTGTTGTATTACAAAGAGAACATCAGTGCATTACATTATATAGGGCACACCGTGGAACATATATCTGTTTCTTAAAAAATGGACAGGGCCAACAGGGTTGTATCTAATGCAATACGTGATTCCCCTACTTTATAGGTCAATCGCCCTATATATACTAAGTACACAAATCCATTAAATCTAAAATGTCTAAAATAGAAAATCCTAATTGTGAAATGGTAAAGGAAGTTAAACCCTAAGGCAAAATTGTGCAGGAATAAACAAGGGTTTAAGGTAAGTATTGAATTCTATTGTTTTTTTTTTTTATGAATTGTAGTTAAATTTAAATAAAAATGAAAATCATAAAAATTTTACTAGTAAAACCAATAATAAATTTTTTACTATACAAAGTTTTAATATATATATATTATATATATATATATATTATATATATATATATATATATATACTATATATGAATTGTGAATAAATGTAACAATAAATTGTAAAAAAATTAACAGTTAAAAAAAAAAAAAAAAAAAAAAAAAAAAAAAATCTATCAAGGGTTTTGAGTCACCATACCTTTCAGCTTTTGATCTTCTGATAAGTTTTGTTGCTCCAAAGTATTATGTTGCTATACAAATCTCCTGGTATGTCTCTCTTGCAAATCACTCCCTTGAAATTTTGGGGAAAATAATGAAATAACGAATAACTTTTTACTATTTAATAGTCTTTATGAAATTGGATTTCAAAATATCAATTGCCTCTCATTTTTTAATTTTTTTTTTTTTTTAAAAATCACATTTTTTTTTCAATTTTTCTGAACATCGATGCATTCAATAGTCAAGCACACCAGTACATTTATAAGAAAAGTGCACTGACATTGTCAGGGCGCCAAAATTTTTCAATGCACTCACATGATACAATTATTTATTTATTTTTGAAATCCTAAAATGATGCAATTATTTTTTTAATGCAACAATGTGGTTTGCATTTAAAAGCATCGTTGTCGTAATTTTTAGAATAGTACCAAGATGTTTGAATTCATTTTCATTTTCTAAAATCTGGAAACGGGGGCGTACCAGTGTTATTTTTTTATATGAATGGATTAGGGTTTATGAGTGCTGCAACATGTATATATATGTATTGTAACATTGAAAGGAACATAATGAAAAATCAATCCATTAGACTCGATTTTGGGATCCAGGGGAAAATATCTATGTATATTTGTTTTCTGTTCTCACCATTATTTATTTTTATGTTTGAAGAACTCGTTTGTGGGTAACTTTTGTTCACGGTTAAATCTACACTTGGTATCAGAGTTGTTTTAGCTTTAAGGGAAGACCTCTGCCGCTGAGGGGTTTTGCTCGGGCTTGTGGTAGACCCTGTTCAGTGTGAGATCTATGAGATCGATTCTTACAATGAAATAAGTTTGCGAACAGTGGAAAGATATAGATCGATAAATTTAATGGTCAGATTTTTTATTTTTGGAAGCTCAAGATGGAGGATCTATTTGTGGATAAAGATCAGTGGATCACGGTAGATATGGGTACTAAACCAATGGAAATGTTAGTAGAAGACTGAGAAAAGTTGGATTAGAAGGCAAAGAGAATAATGCAATTGTGTATCTCCAATTCATTATTGTTGAATGTATTAAGGGAAGCTATGACGAAGGATTTTTGGGACAAGTTAGGGACTTTGTACCAATCTAAGTCTCTAGTGAACAAATTGTTCCTGGGGAAAATGTTGTATAACTTGAGGATGAAGGATGGAGACTCGGTAACAGAACATATGAATGCCTTTAATATTGTGGTAAGCCAGTTGTTATCTGTTGATATAAAACTGTTAGATGAAGATAAGTGCATCAATTTATTGTGTTCTCTACTAGATTCGTGGGATAGTCTGGTTGTTGCTATAGGTAGCAATACAACTATCTTGAAGTTTCATGAAATAGTTTCATCCTTGTCGTCGGAGGAGATGAGATGGAAAAATGTGGAGATCTAGAATGGAGACACCTTGTCTATACGAGGATGCTCCTAGAACAGAAACACAAATAAGTCCTCTAGTGGGAGATCTAAATCTCTAGGAAAACCTGTAAAGATGTGCTAGAAATGCAGAAAGGAAGGGAACTACAAAAATACTGTATATATAAATCTCTTGAGAAAGGAAAGGGATTTGGTGATGCTCCTTCTACAGGGGTGAAAACTACCTCAATTGAAAATGGAGATGTGTACTTGGCTTTTTCTTCAAATACACATGTAAATTGTGCGGCATGGTTCATTGACTCAGGTGCATCCTTTCACTTCACTCCCCATAGGGAGTGGTTATGTGAGTATGAGAAATATGATGTTGGTGATTTATTCTTAGCGGATGACATGAAGGCCAAAATAACCGGACATGGAAAAGTCAAGTTGAAGTTGCAAGGTGGAAGGATTATAACACTTCCTCATGTTCTTCATATTTCTGCATTGACCAAAAATCTGATTTTTGTAAGCAAGATGGATGATGCAGGTGTAAAAGCAGTGTTCCAGAAAGATACCTACAAGATGGTTTAGGGAGCATTGGTATTGATGTGGGCATTTTGGATTGGAACTCTGTACAAGCTTCTAGGTAGCACTATTATTGATGGGTGCAACATTTTTTTGGTTTGTGAAAGTGGAGTAAAATACCTAGTGGTCTCTAGAGAAAAGACCATGTTATGGTATCAAAGGCTTGTACATATTGGAGAGAAGGGCGTTTGAATACTGCATGGTAATGTTTTGGTAGAATTTATGTATAATTTCTCTTTGGATTTCAATTTTTGTGAACATTGTGTATATGGGAAGCAGAATCATGTGAGTTTCCCCTCTTGTCCTAAGTGGGTGAAAGGGATATTAGAGCTCGTGCACAGTGATGTGTTTGGATCTATGATGGCTCCATCACTGTGTAAGTCTATGTATTATGTCTCAATTATAGATGACTTCTCAAGGAATACATGGACATATTTCCTTGGGAAGAAATATGAAGTCTTTGACAGTTTTAAAGAATTTAAGGCTCTGGTGGAAAATCAAATAGAGAAGAAGATTAAGGTGTTGAGCATAGATAATGGTGGAGGGTTTTTCAAGAATGAATTTGAAGAGTTCTGTAAGAAGTGTGGTATAGCACAACATGAGACTACTCCATATGCACCTAAGAAAAATAGATTTGTAGAAAGAATGAATAAGACGTTGATGGAAAATTCAAGAAGCATGCCCAGTGGTGCCCTGTTAGGACATGAATTCTAGGTAGAGGTAGTGTAGACTGCATGTTACTTGGTTAACATGTCACCTTCATCAATGTTGGAGGATAAGACTCCACATGAGGTATGGATTGGTAAGAAACCCTCTTTTTCACATCTGAGGGTATTTGGTTGTGATGCATATGTACATGTTCGAAAGAAGAAAAGAAACAAGTTGGATAGTAAATCTGAAAGATGCATCTTTATTGGGTATAAGGATGGTTTAAAAGGTTATAACATTTAGAACCCAGAAGAAAGGAAGGTTGTGTACAATCGAGATGTGGTATTTAGAGAGGTGAAAGATATTATTAAACATGAATTACTACCAAAGGAACCTGAGAAGATAGAGTTTGAGCTAAAAGAGGAAGAATCAAACTCTACAACTGAACACGAATCAAAAGAGGAAGAGCCACAAACTCCAGTTTTGAGAAGATCAGTTCGACAGAGAAGAAAGTCAAAAAGGTATGGTCCACCTGCTTTTTGTTTATTTATTTTTTTATTTACTACTAATGATGATCCCAGAATTGTCAACGAGGCAATAAATTTAGAGGATGAAAAACTCTTGAAAGAGGCCATGGTTGATGAAATGACATCTGTGGAAAATAATGAGGCTTGGGATCTGGTGGAGTTGTTGGTTGGAAGGATTTAGCGGTGATCTTCACACCTACAACATACTCTTATGTATATCCTTGATTATGAGTTGAATGTACAACAATCCAAAAAAAATAAAGAAAGGGATACCAACCCAACAAAACTCACCATCGTGCATAGTAAGTCGACTAGATCCATAGAAAAATCATGAGAACCTATGATTATTGAATGATGCAACTAATTAATCACCCCAGATTTTACAGGAACAACACACTCAGTTACATAAGAAGTTGCAGTAGGATTAATGAGGTTAGGTTTTCAACTGTGATTACAGAGCTTCACTCGCAAATGTGAGCTGTTGAATGAGTCTGTAGAGACCCGGGGCAGGAGGGGGTTACACCCATAACCACCCACCCACATTCTAGTTGTCCACATCAAAAACCATAAATCATAATAACCGTAGATGTTGGAAAATAATAATTACGCTCACAAGAACTTTTACTGATTAATCCAGTCATTATTACGAGTTCTGGAATCATTGAAAACGACCAGGTGTAGGTTACAATGGATTATTGTACTCATATCCATCGACGATACCAATGGAACTTAAGTCAGGTTAAACAAATAGGGCCATGTACCTATATATATTAACTAAAGTGTGTGGATCGATAAAGTAACATAACAATCAAGGAATATGTGAAGGTTTTCAACAACATCTTCCTAAGCAAAGTATCAATTGAGGCTAAGTAAGACATCCCCATTTAAATACATATAAATGTCCCATGGTAAACTTCAACTCTTCAAATGAGTGTATTTAAAAGAAAACTTGAAGAAATGACTTACAATGTGTGTATGTAATTGTAGTAAAATAAAATAAAATTGGTGCATGTTGGGGCATGTTACAAGTGGTATGGGTTGAACATTGTGGCCTGACTAAGAGAAAAAAGAAACAAAACATGATGTGTTCCCTAGGTAAAAAGTTGACAATAAAGTATAAAAGAGAAATCAAATAAATTTCAGAATTGAAAGCTAGGGCAATGAGAAGTGAAGAATCCTGTCACAAGTACCAAGATAAAAAGAGAACATATGAGAAAAGTATAAATTAAGTATAAGTAATTCCAATATGATAATAATCAGAGGGTATGAGTCAGTACAGATTTCATGGTAGGTGGAAATGAGCAAGTAAGGAACTAATAAAGCCTTCCACTGGATAGTCTCTTCATGAAAGTAGTCATAAAGAAAGAGGAAAGTAGTCACAAAAAAGAGGAACAAATTACAATAGTGGAATAAAGGGCACAAACAAGAGACTCATGTTACAAAAGTTAAGTAACTAAGAACCATTCATTTGTTTAAAAAAAAAGGGCAAAAGACAAGAAGGAGTGATAAACTATCATATCTTGGAAAACATTGAAATAAGGAGTGTAGTTGATTTTTTTGAGTAAAAGTAATTATACAATAATTCATGCAATAATTCACTAAATTGGTCCAACTTATAACTGCCTCGAGACAACCAGAGAATTTTGAATTAGTGTAACGACTGTTCTGATATCTACTGATTCAATGTAAAGTAGAACAACAAGGTTAAATGAATAGGGATCGAACAAGTAACATAACAATCAAGGAATATATGAAGGTTTTCGACAACATCTTCTGAAGCGAAGTATCAATTGGGGCTAAGGAAGACATCCCAGTTAAATACATATAAAAGTCTTATGGTAAACGTTAACTCTTCAAACAAGTACTTGAAGAAATGAATTACAATTTATGTAAGTAATCATGGTAAATAAATAAATAAAAAATGGTACATGTTACAATTGGTTTAGTTATTAATTGTAATTATAAATATAATATTTATTATTTATTATTTTATAAAAATTTGGGCCGTTAAAATATTATAATTATATATATATATATATTATATATATATATATAATATAGATATATATAATATATTAAATTTGACTTAATTAAAATGGAGAGAAATTACAATATCCCTAAAATACCTTAAACTTTATTTGAAAAGAGTGTTTTATATGTACTAAATATTTTTGAAAAAAAATGTTGAAAGGGGAAGCATTTAAAAGGGGAAGCATGTGATAACATTAATGCTTAAAATAATTAGTTTATAATGTATTAAATAATTTTACATAAAGTATTCCAAAATAAGTAATTAATTTTGTCAAAAAATATTTAAAATAAATATTACATATATATATATATTTTGAAAAAGAAATATGTTAAAAGGATAAATGTGTGATGGTGACAATGTTTCATATTAATCAATTATAGAATACATAGAAAAAATATGTTAAAAAGATAAATGTGTGATGGTAACAATGTTTCACATTAATCAATTATAGAATACATAGAAAAAATTTAATATGTAGTATTTATACATTTTAAGAACCAATTTTATTGAAAAGCAATTGAAATTTAAAAAAAATGTCATATTTGTTTAAAATATTTAGAGGTTAATTATGTTTAAAACGATTTATGTCTTTTTAGCGTAAACATATATAAGATATAATAAATTTTGCAAATAATTTTTAAGTATTTAAGAATCAATTTAGTTTACATTCATTTTTAACATAATATAACATTTATTGATTGTCAACTATTTTTTGAAAACCATCTAAAATATAAGAATTATTTTAAAAATGATGCATGTGCTTACAACTAATGTTTTAAGATAAATTCGCTTTATTAGTTAGGAGGATATGTACAAGATGGAAAGATGATAAAAAAAAAGTTTGAAAATAATAATCATCATTAAATATGAGAATTTCATGGTTTAGGATATATATTTTAATTTTTTATTTCTCAATAATTATTTTTTTTTTCAAATATTATTTATATAAGAAAAATGTAAAATAAATTTAATTATATAATGATTATTGTTAGATCTAAGATTTTTGTGATCTATAATGTAGATATAAGTTTTTTGGATTAATCATATGGTTCGGATTTGGCTGAGGTTTCGAACCAACTAATGTGATTTATCCTCAGGGCAATGTGAGAAATCAATCGATCTAGAAGAATAAATAGCATGGATGCATCATTACCCCTTTAAAAATTAGTTTTTTTTTTCTCTGCAAATACTAACTTCTATTAACTGAAACACAAAATATTTTTACATATGAGCGAGGCATTACAACACTCGACAAAACAGAGCTACCCCATTACAGACATAAGCTGGGGCAAGCAATTACAGAGTCCGTGATACTAGAAAGCATACATAGAGAGGAACATACATCGGCAAGAAGAGAATCTGAATCTGTCCAAAAACACAAAAAACCATGTGACTTAGCTAAAACAGAGTTATCATAATCCCATCTGGGAGCTACAGATCAGTAAGACAAATGCACAAAAGAGCCGACCATAATTCTGAGACCTGAGCCGAAACAAGAGAGACTGTCCCAGGAGTTGCTACTTCTCTTGTGCTGGGTCATTATTTTTCTTCTCGTCCCGAGCAGTGTCGCCATCCTTAAGACCTTCATTGCCACTCAAATCGCTGTCAGGAATGGTGATGGCTTGTTCCGCTTCACCATGAATTTTATCCTCAGCAGCAGGCACTGTGTCGTCTAGAGGAGGCAGATTTTTGAGAAAATCCTCCTGTTCATCCTTTTCTTTGACCCAATTTTCCTTGTTGTCGTTGTCCGAGGAATTGTCACTGCCAGGAGAGGGCTCAGGGGCAATGCAATTCAAGGGGGTGACAAGGTTTTCCTCCTCCGAGAGAATGAGGGTGATGTGAGCAGTTACTAGGGGCCTGTGCAGGTTACTCTGGAACTTAAAGTGTGTTGTTTGAAAAGCACTATTGGGCTTGGGTTTCCGACCAGAGCTAGCAGACGGCCCAGCTTCATGAGCGGGGGAGGGACTAAGCGGTTCCGCTACAGTTTCCAGGGCAAAACCCGCTGGAGGATGCAGACGGTTGTCACGGCGTCCCCCAGAACGTTGCCTTTTGCCGGAGCAAACCATTATGCTAGAACACAAGTAGTTTTTTGTAGGATTATCTGCAGTATGACTACCAGGACAAAGACAGGTGAAGCCAAAGGTATGCTTAACCAGGCTATCGACTAACAAGACCGAGGTATCGACCAACAGCTCCGAGCTAACGACCAAGACAACCACGAAGATAACCGACATAAACAAAATGCAGAAATTCAGAACAGGGAAAGGATTACCCTTGAGAGAAATGTATGTGAGCTTGCGGCGATGCCCCGGAATTACTCCATCATCCCCCGCTTCCGTCAACCTTACAGGATTGTCGCACCTCAGAGCACAGAGCAAGGTGATAAAGCTGTGGATCGTCATGGTTATAACAGGAAGAATGTTGCATCGAACGATGCAGTGCATAAATGCAAATCCCCTTCCTAGTCTTGCCTTAATTTCCATCTTGTGGTCGCATGAGTTAACATCCCGGGAGGCCACGCTGCTCTGCAACAGGAAGTACTGGGTATTAACTATTTGCATGGAGAGCCGTGCGAATTTAACTGCCACTTGGATCCGGGATTGTGTCTTCGAACTCAGGCATTTCCTCCTGCACCAGATTATTGAAGTCGAGGAGCTGAGATTCAGAGATTAGATTTGTTGGTGATCCAACATGAAGATGTCGTCCACTGTCAACTCCCATATTAGCTAAGAGGTCTACAACTTTGTTCCCATCTCTTCTAATGTGGATGAAGGAGATCGCTCTGTGGGAGCCAATCCATCGCTCAATATGCAATAGCCATTGAGCCATTCTCCAACTATTACTGATCTTGGAGGAGGGGGATCCTTGAAGAATTCTCGAGACCATTTGGATGAGGATTTGAGAGTCTCCCTCTATGAGGAGCGGGAAGAGATTCCTGTCTTGTGCTATTAGAAGCCCCTGCCAAAGACCTTCTAGCTCAGCTGAGTTGTTGGTGTCCCATCCATGTGAGCCCAAGAAGGTTATGATGTTGACTCCTTTATGATCTCTGATAATCCCTCCAAATCCAGAATTCCCTGGGTTACCCTTTGAAGCCCCATCGAAATTGAGTTTATACATGTCTCTGGGAGGAGGTGACTATTTCACCGTTGAGGGGGCTTTGTGAGGCCTTGTTCCTTTGATCAACTGGTCTTGCTTTTTGTGGACGTTCCAGTTATTCCATATTGATTGTTCCTGAGGGAGGGTGGGGAGATCCTCTTGGTACCATGTTTTTAGAAATATGGTTTCTTCAATGTTTTGATTTATGATTTTCCATATCTCATCCAGTGTTTTGGATTGGTTTTTGAAAATTCTACCATTTTTCTCCTTCCATATGGCCCATGTTACAAAACCTGGGATGAGCTTCCAGAGAAAATTCAGGATTTTGTTTTGATAGGGGTGGAGGTCCCAGTTGCGTATTGTAGCTGTTATGTCTCCATTTGCCCCTACCTCTTTCTGACAACGAAAATTTATTTTTTGCCATAGCTTGTATGCCAACGGACAGTAATACAAGAGGTGTTCAATTGTCTCCTCTTCTTTTTTGCAAATGAAGCATATGGAGGGGCCATTGAAATTTCTCTTTCTCAAATTGTCCCAAGTAAGAATCCTCTTGTGACAAAGGAGCCAAAGAAAAGTAGATATTTTTGGCCAAATGGAAGGATCCCATATTTTACTCCATAGCGGATCAAGCCTTATTTGATCTTTGATAATTAAATTATAAGCCTCTCTGGTGGAATAGGTAACTCTTTCTTCGTATCCCCATCTGAGAATGTCTTTTTCCTCGGAGTACTGTATTTTCCTTTTTATTAATTCTGTGTCCATAGTTTGTTGGTCTTGCATTGTCCCTTGAGCTATGACCTGAGGTGCCTTGAGCCATTCTCTGTAGTCTTACTGGGAGGTATTGCGCCAAAAGTTCCTAACCTTGTTTAGGGGATGCAGATCCTGTTCCGGGGGAACGTTAGGTGGGAAAAGGTCCCTGAGTTTGGGCATCTGCTGCCAAGAGTCGTCCCAAAATCTGGCCTGATCACCGCTCTTCACTTCCCAAAAGCTGTGCTGCTGAATGAGGTTCCTATGCAATTTTGCTGAGTTCCATATAATTGAACCATTACAAGTCTCTGATATTCTGATGAGTTCCTCCCTTGGACAGTTTCCCACATATTTGGCTGTCCATAATATAGCCCAAGGAGTGGGAGGGCCTGAAATCCATTTCCACCAGATTCGTGCGCCCATGAATGCATTGTTGTGAGTGGGATCCCTTAATCCAATGCCGCCTCCTTTTTTTGGAAGGCAAGTAGTTTCCCATTTGACAAGAGCCCATTTGCGTTGAATTCCACTGCTACCCTAGAGAAATGCCCTTTGGATAGATTTGAGTTCATTGAGAACCCATTTAGGAGCTGCCAGGATGGAAAAAAGGTATAGGGGCATGGCTTGAAGGACAGCTTTAATCAAGACAAGACGGCTAGCCATATTAAGAAATCTATGGGTCCATGAGGAGAGCCGCGCTTCCAGTTTGTCTAGGAGGGATCTCCAGGAGGAGTGCTTCAAGCCGGAGGCTATAAGAGGGGCTCCCAGATAAGAGGAGGGGAGTTTGGCAGAGGAGAATCTTAGGATGCGTAAGATGGCTGACTGAATAATAGAGGGAGTATGAAAGAAGAATATTTGAGATTTGGAATGATTTATAGATGTGCCGGAGGCTTCTGAAAAGTCTAATAAAAGATTTTTGAGTTGCCTGGCCTCTTGGACTGAGGGGTGCCCGTAAAGCATGTTGTCATCCAAAAACTGTTGATGGGTAAAAACAGGGGAGTTGTGAAAGGAGAGGCCTTTGAGACGGGTAGCTTGCTAAGCATGTTTAATACTTCACCCTAGACCTTCCGCCATTATGATAAACAGGAAAGGGGAGAGGGGGTCGCCTTGCCTGATGCCTCAGGTGGGATGAAAGGTCTCGGAGGGTATTCCATTAATTATAACAAAGAAGAAAGAGGATGATATGAGGCTCATAATCCATTGAACTCAGGAAGCATCAAAACCAAAAGCCAGAAGAATCTTTTCAATATACTTCCAACTGAGGCTGTCAAAAGCTTTGGAGAGATCAAGTTTGAGTAGCATACCTGGCTTCTTGGAGATCTTCAAGGAATGAATTATTTCATGCGTAAGGATGATCCCGTCCGTGATCTGCCTTCCTTCCACATATCCTGATTGTTCCAGCAAGACAATCAGAGGAAGCAAAAGCTTGAGTCTGGTGGCTATAATTTTTGAGACAATCTTATAAAGTATGTTGCAGAGGGCTATCGGCCTGAACTTATCCGGCTTGCAAGGCTTCTCCACCTTGGGAATTATGGCTATGAAAGTAGCATTTATCCCTGGAAACAACCATCGAAGAGAGCGAGACTCTTCCACGACCTGCCAAACCTCATTCTTAATTAGGTCCCAGAAGTTGTGGAAGAAGTTGGAGGTGAAACCATCCGGTCCTGGGGCTTTGCCAGCTTTTAGTTGTCTTACTGTTGTTTCCACTTCTTGAAGATCGACAGACTTGAGGAGCATTTGATTATGCTCATCTGAAACGAGTTTGGGGATATTGCTTGTGATATTTTGAATGGCCTGAGAATGGTCAATGTTTGGTTCTCTGTGCACCTGCTTGAAATAGTTTAGGAGTTCGGCCTCTATATCTTCATGCTTTTCAACTCTGGTGCCCTGCTCATTTTGGATGTGGGTGATATTGTTGTGCATTCTGCATTAGATTGTGGTGCTATGAAATAATTTGGTGTTTTTTTCACCATCTTTAAGCCACTTGATTCTTGAATTTTGCCTCCACAACATTTCTTCCTGCTTTTCCTTTTCTACAAGTTGCAATTCAAGTGTTTTTTCCTATTCTGCAAGGTCATCTGATCTGCCAAGAGTGATGATCTTTTGCTGTAGCTGCTTCATGTCATGTTCAATGTTCGCTTTCCCCTGAAAAATATTGCCGAATGAAGTGCGATTCCAGTACTTGATCTTGCCTTTTAAGTACTTAAGTTTTTATTGGAATTGGAACATTTTGGAGCCTGGAGGTGGATGAAAGCTTTTCCATTCTATGTTGATTAACTTGTGAAAGTCTGGATGAGTCAGCCAGAAGGCTTCAAAGCGAAAAGGTCTGCGGATATTGTTCCCTGGTCAAGACCAGTGAAGTGAAATGGGCCAATGATCAAAGCCAGTGAAGGGCAAGATGGAGGCTGCAAAATCACCCCCAAGATGAATGGCATTATTGGAGAGAAGAAACCTATCCAACCGAGATGCGATTTACAGGCTTCCTGCTTGTCTGTTGTTCCATGTAAAAACTCTATTATTGGAAGGGAGATCGATAAGCCAGTTATTTTGAATAAAATCCTTCAAGAGCGATCCTTCTTGAGAGCTTCTGCATCTGCCTCCTCTTCTTTCATCTAATCTTGTGATCATGTTGAAATCACCACCTGCGATCCAAAGTGGGAGTGGTCTGTTCTGGTTGAGAGCCAAGATGGAGTTTAGGATCTCCGCTTTTCGTTGTGTTTCCTGTGGGAAATAAACATTGGTTAAGAGTCCATATTGGTTTGTTCCTAAAATGTGAAAAGTTGCTTGAAGGAAGTTCTTGTGAGCATGAAAGTTGTTGAGCACCATAGCTCTGGAATCCCATAGAATGGCTAGGCCTCCTGAGGCTCCATTTGCATCAACTGCTATGTTATGACTTCCGGGCTAGAATTTATTGGCTAGTCTATCAAGTACGTTGGAATCGCACTTTGTCTCTTGCAAGAATAGAACCTGAGGATTTTCTTGCTTTAACATGTTTTTGAGGAGTCGAGTTTTCCTGGGGCCATTGAGCCCTCTAATATTCCAAGAGATTAGCTTCATTGAGAAAGATTGATTTCAGGACTAAAATACTTAGTTAGCTTAGCATACCTGCCTGAATCCACTAAGATTTGCCCAACCTTGATTGTTCTTTGAAGAAGGGTTTTCCTTCCTCTCTTTTTGATATCTTTGGCAATGAGTCTTCTATCCCAAGGGCTTCCTGTCTGTATACCTAGAGATTTTTGCCTCTGTGCCTGTGATAAAACTTCTTCCAAGTTTTTGAGCTGTCCTGCTGGAATATTGTCAATGTTATTGGTTGTGCAGGCCTTTTCAAGGCCCGAAAGATCTAAATCCCCAATTTCTATTGTTTTTGTTTCTTCCTCCATAAATTGAGAATAATCTTGTTCTTCCATTGGTTCTTCTTCTGTGCAGGTAATTGTGTTTGGGTTCTCCAGTTGCCTATCTTGGGTACTCCATAATATATCTTTTTGTTTATCTGAGGTCGAAGCTTCCTTACCGTGAGTGTCTGTTGGTGACGATGTGGATCTTCCTTTTTTTGGGTTGTCATCATTCTTGGGTTCTGGCTCTGGCAAATTCATTTGAGTTTCTGATTGATCCGCTAGGGCTCCAAAACTATTGCTTGTGGATGGCCTTGGTTGACTGGTTTGCGCTACTTTTGGTTTTGGGGCTTGCTTCTTATGTGCTCTTCGGCGATTTGCAACCTTGATGAATCCATTTCCTTTAGAAGCTTCCAGATCCGAAACAGGGGAGGGTTTCTGAGTTAAAGGGCAGTCTCTGAATAAGTGCCCGAGAGCATGGCATCTTCAACATCGAAAGAGCACATGTTCATAGTCAATAATTTGTAACCATTCATTGTCAAAGTAAGAGATATTTACCGCGTCTGGAATAGCTTGATTGAGATCCATGTATACACAGATTCTGGCGTAAGAGGTATATCTGCCTATTTTCGTTTCCTCTGTTGTTTTGACAAATTCACCCAGGATATTTCCTATCGCCTTCAGAGATTCTTCCTCCCAATATTCCTCAGGGAGTGAATATAAGCGGATCCACACCGGAGCCCAACTGAGGTCCATTGTATCTGAGTTGAATCGTTCCACCCATCCTTTGAGAAACAAACCAACAACGTTGAAGAAGTAAGGTCCGTCGTCAAGGACCATATTTCTATCCTCCAAGCAATTGAAGATAGCTGTGAAAAAACCTTTCAGCCATAGCTGCAAGGTGATGTGCCCCTTTGGGTGCCACTTCGTGTTTATCCAACTTCGCAAGGCTTTTTTGGTTGGCCACGGTCCTATGAACTTCCCTATTAAAGCATGATCTTTCATGAACTGGATTCTTGCTTCGATTCGATGTCCTCGCTGCTCAACCCTTGGTCGAATCACAACAACTGGTTTGCATGTAGCAGAATGAACTTCTGGTGACTTTTCCCCTTATTTTGCTTGCTGGTGTTCCGGACCATTGTTATCCCCATTCTGGTTTGGGGCTTCCTTCCCTGCCAAGTGCTCGGACATTTCATTGTCGTTTTGTGGGGGAGGTTCATCCGCCCCCCCCCCCCGACTGGGGCTCCATGAAGTTTGTACCCTCAGTCCTTTAAGGAGAAGGATCTATTCCTGTCCTTAGATACTGAAAACATCAGAATGACAGAGCCTACCGTCGCTGCGAATGCAGAGTTGCAGAGCCTGCCTTCGTTGTAGGTGCTCAAAACCTAGTCGCCGTTCAAAATCCAATAATCCCCTTTAAAAATTAGTTGTTGGTAAAGAGGAAAGTAAAATATTATTTAAGAATAAGTGATAAGGAGATGTCTCTTAAATTATTTAATCTTTAGTTAGAAACTAGTTGTTATGTAATAACTAAATATTTTATTGCAATATTATAAATTAATTATTTAATGATATTAATTTATATAATAATATTATCTAAAAATAATTCATTTACATAATATTATTTCGTAGGGGTCGACTTATTCTCACTGTTAGGAATAATCAAATTAAAATATTTTATTTCATTATATTTTATAGATAATTATTAATATTATCAATTTCTATAATAAGAATATTTATTAAAATTATCCATTTAATATGACCATGATTTGTTAGAGGATAGCTTATCTCCCTTAAATAGGAGGATAGCAATGATAACTTTAAAGGTTTACTAGAAAAATATTAAAAGTCAAGTTGAATTATTATGCATAGACATATTTTAGTTGTGTTAACCATTTTGATCCCTTTGTCTTTAATCTCCTTAATAAAGATCTCAATTTTTCCCTTGCCCCTAATAAGATTCCTACTGATGACATTATCCGTAGCATCGAGTATGGGATCAAGGAACTTCCAGACAATGTCAACGAGACTATTATGCAAGATTGTGTTGTTATTCTTAGAAATGTTAAGCCTCGTAAGAAAAACCTGAGCAAGGTTGAGTTTCTTGCCCTTAAGTCTGTAAGGGACAACCCCAACATTGTCGTCCTTAGAGTGGACAAAGGTGGAGTTGTTGTCATTCTTGATAAGTCTGATTATGTCCACAAAATGGTAGACCATCTATCTAGTAGTGGGAGTTACATCAAGCTTAAGAAGAATCCCATTAAGTCCATTTATAAGGAGGTAGCATCCGTTATTAAAGAAAATTTGTCTCTTAATCATCTTTTCCAAAAGCTCATTTAAAGTAATCCCCTTACCCCTAGAATCTATGGCCTACCAAAGATTCATAAATTTGGGCCCCCCTTAAGAGCTATTGTTAACACAATAGGCAAACCTACCTTTCTTCTTGCAAAATTCCTATCCCAAAAGTTCAAACCTCTTGTTGGTCACACTGATTCTTTTGTTAAAGACTCTGCCTCCTTTGTTCAAGAGTGGAGAGGTATCAAATTGGAACCTGGAGATTTGCTGGTTAGTTTTGACGTCGTATTATTATACACCAAAATCCCCATCCAAGAGGCCATTGATATCATAAATCGCATAACTGATAAAGAAATTGCCAAGTTAGTCGGCCTCTTCCTCACCTTGACTTTCTTCAGTTTCCAATGTGAGTTCTATAAGAAAACTTGTGGTGTTGTGATGGGCTCCCCTCTTTCCCCCTTTGTCGCGAACTTGTTTATGGAAGATTTTGAGACCAATGCCTTAGCCTCTGCTCAATTTCACCCTAAAAAATAGAAGAGGTTTTTTTATGACACCTGTGTCATCTAATCTCATGGTCGTGAGAAAATGGATCTATTTCTTAACCACCTTAATTCTCAATCAAACTCCATCAAGTTCACGATGGAAGTTGAGGAGAATAGTCACCTTCCCTTTCTCTACATTCTCCTTTCTAAGAGGGATGACGGTTCCGTCTGTCACCAAGTTTTTCGAAAGAAGACTCACATGGAACAATATCTCCATGCCAATTATCATCATTTCCCAACTCAAAAATTCAGGGTTCTCAACACTCTTGCTACATGTGCTCTAAGAATCTCTGATGATAGCCACCTTGATCAGGAGAAATCTTGTCTTCTTGAAGTTTTTAAAAATAATGGATATAGCAGAGCCCAAAGCCTCAAGGCCTTTCACAAAGCCTACAAATCGACTAGAGTTAAACCTGCTCATGTTGATCTTATCTCTAAGGTTGATCTCCTGCATATTCAAGGAACCACAAATAGGATTGCCCATATTCTTAATAATATTAATGTCTCTTCGTCATTCAAACCTCTCAATACCATTAAAAAATATCTTAGATATGTTAAGGACCCTATTGACCCTAAGGACACGAAAGGGGTCTACCTTGTTCCCTACTCCTATGGTATCCCCTACATTAGAGAATCAGGAAGATATATTAAGCAGAGAATCAATGAACATGTTGCTGACATCAGACACAATCACTCCCGCACATCAACCCTTGCCGAACATGTAGAGAAATCGAAATAGCATGTCTGCATTGAATAATCCAAAGTCATTGCTAGAGTTGATCATTTCCACCACAGGAAACATAATGAAGCGATTGAGATTGAGAGACATGTCAGAAACCTTAATAGAGACGATGGTTGGAAATTGAGTAAGAGTTGGATTTTGGCTCTCTCTTCATGACTTTTCCTCCCTTTCCTTTCCTTTCTCCTTTTTATTCTTTCTGATATTCTTTTATCTTCTTTTGGTTTTATCCCCATTTATCCTTATTAATTTTCTTTAACTTGATATGGTTAGCATGGTAAGTATATTTCTGAACAAAATGGTTAACACAACTAAAATATGTTTGTGCATCATAATTCAACTTGACTTTTGCTATCCTCCTATTTAAAAGAGATAAGCTATCCTCTAACAAATAATGGTCATATTAAATGGATAATATTAATAAATATTCTTATTATAGAAATTGAAAATATTACTAAATTATTATTAAAATATAATGAAATAAAATATTTTAATTTGAATTATTCCTAAGAGTGAGTTTTCAAACCAAATACATTTGAACAAGTCAACCCATAACAAATAATATTATATAAATTATTTTTTTTGGATAATATTATTATATAATGATATCATTAATATAATTAATTATAAAAAAAAAATTCACTTATGGTTTACGGATTCCCATGGTACCCATGGTCACTGGGTAGCCGCTACGTCATGGTCACTGGGTAGATTAGTCGCTACGTCATGGTCACTGGGTAGATCAACCCCGAAGGGGATCACACCTCTCACTGGGTAGATCGACCCCGAAGGGGATCACACCCCTCCGCCTATATCTAGACCTGACCCCAAGAGCTTTCGGGAATTGACCCTGACCTCCCTATTGGTGAGACAGTGATTTGACTGGTTGGGCTAACTCTTGGGATTGAATAATTAATTTATAATATCGAAATAAAATATTTAATTATTACATAGTAACTAGTTTCTAACTAAATATTAAATAATTTAACACACATCTTCTTATCACTTATTCTTAAATAATATTTTACTTTCTTCGGTATTGAATTTAGTGATGGGTAATTTTCAAAGGCTAACCTGGGCAATGATGCATTTATGCTATTGTTTTCTCACCTTATCTTGAGGATGAACCACATTAGTTGGTTCGAAAAGTCGACCAAATCCATGTGAATCACATCCGGAAAATTTATATCTTATAATAATTATTTTAAAATTTTAATCCAAATTTTTATATAAATAAAAATCAAAAACAACTATGGTAAACATATAAAATAAAAAAATACATATTTTTAATTTTTATAAACCAACCTTTAAAATAAATAGATTAATATCCTTAAATTATTATTTAATATTAAGTCATATAACTTAAATAAGATAGAATTAGGACATGTTTTATATATATATATATATATATATATATAATTTAAATTTTTATTAAATTGTGCACATGTACATAATATTTGTAATGTATAACCCTCCCTTATTTTAACATATATACATTTACCGATATAACCATTTGCTAAAATATTATTTCTTTTGGGACATCGACATGATATTTGTTTGGAATAAATAACACTCCATTTTTTAATATAAATACATTTATCGATGTAACAATATACTAAAATAAGTTATAAATAAACGTACTAGTCAAGATTAATTTTAGGATTCCCAGATTGAATTTTATATAAATACGATCATGGGTTTTAATAGGAGCACGGGCTTTAACAGCAGCACCACTCTTTGTTATTTTTCTCTGTTTTGCTGTGTGCGCTTTTTTTTCATGATACATTGATAATAACTTTTGTTTGATTATTGTTTATAACTTTCAACAATTTCAATATCTTAAAGATGTCTAAATCTGACATAGCAGTATTCTTCATTTTCTTATTTCATTGTGTTGTGTGAGGAGCATATGCAGCAACCATAGATGGTAAGTATGTTAGATGTTGAAAATGGTTATACATATGCGATTTTAGTGTATAAAAATGTTTTATAGGAATCTTATTAGATAAATCAATTAATTTGTGTGGAATTTGGTTTTTGGAATATAATATTGATTCCTCTTAAATTTTTATATGAAAATGTAATGTCGCATAGAAATGAATTTTCATTTTGGTTTTGATTTTGATTTTGATTGTGGATGCAGATAATCTGGTGCAGAATGGAAACTTTGAAGAGGGTCTTTACATCCGCTCCAATAACACCACTGGGGTCCTTCTTTTCTCCATTGTTGATGAGAAACTGGGGTCTTTTTTTTCCTTATTGTTGATGCAAGGTTTCTCCTCTGCCAGAATGGATCATTGGGTTTCAATGTTGGAATTCCAAAATTTTTTAGTTGTAGATAATTTTCATTATAGATAGTTTTCATTACATTTATAAATATTGAACTATAACTCAACATAATTTCTACATCAATTCTATGGTTTCTTATATATTGAGTTTGTTGTTTCCTTAAGTCAATATACTCTGTTAACTATCTATACTAACCTTAGGTTATAAAAAATGATTTCTTTATCTAAACAATTCTCCAAACTTAATATTTATTTTTAAATAAAATATTTCATATTATAATTTAAATATTTAATTAAATTTTACATCATCTTTCTTTTATGCTAGTGTTTCCTATTTCCTTTGCAACATGTGGTGCAATTTTTAGTTGTAGCCTTTGCATAATACAATTATAGGTGGATAACAACACTACATATTTTAAGCCACAATTTATGGATATGAATCCAATATTCATGCTTATTTTTAAATATTTGTGTGTTGATTTTTTAATCTAAAATTAACTTGAAAATAGCTCATACTGAAATAAAAACACAATTAAGCAATTTTTGGCATAAAAAATGGATAGAAATAAGAAATAAATAAATATACTTATTATGAGTAAGTTCCCACAATTATTTAGTTTATCCTTGCCACTTATGTAGGAGTACAACTCTGTAGATTTAGTAGGTTACTACCCACCAAAATTTATGCAATTCCTCAATTAATTTATCCACTTCACATCTCAATTTATTAGTTCCTACAAAGGAAGACTATATGATTTTTTTTTACCTCTTAACCACTATTAATTTAACATTGACTAATGTAAGTTATAATTTTGTATGTAGTTTTTGGCACAACATGAGGAATAAGCCACCCTCCAACAATTGTTTTAATTTATATGGTAAAATGAATTTTAATATACAACTACTCTTTATATTTATATATTTTGATCTGATATGTATATTATGATTTTATATTTTCTAGAAAAATGTTCTTAATCTTATTAATTAAAAAAAATGCTATATAATAAATTGAATAATTTTTGTCAAAAGAAAAAAATAGTTTTTTTTTTAAATATACAAATGTAAATAGTTATCAATTGTAAATTAAGTGTATATTAATACTATCCCATATATATTATTGATTAATATTGTGCATGTAGTAAAACATAATATATATACACATTGTTGTATTTAATATTTTCAAGAAAAGTTACAAGATTATTTTAAAGCTTAAAGGCCATGAATGATACCTCAAGTGTCCATAAATGACCTCTTAATGGGATGCCTAGCCTTCAAGTGGGTAAATGGGCATTTAGAAGATTTTAGAACTAGGTATGAGTTTTAGGTTGTTAGACATGATTCTCAGAGAAAACCCATGCCATAGGTTCTAAAGGAAACTTTTAGGCATTTTAGATTGAAAGGACATTTTTGTAGTATATTTAGTCTCTAGATAAAGGTAGAAAGGGTTTTGAACATTCATTTTAAGTCTTTAGTACTAGGATAAGTTTAGGGGAATATAACTAAAACTTATTCCTTAAAGGACCCTCATAAGATTTTTGAGTTAAGAATGATGCTTCAACATACCACAAATGACCTATCAAGGGAATCTTTTACGTTTTTTAGCACTAGGTCTGGGTTTTAGGGTTATGAATATGAGTAGAGGAGGAATCATGCACATTAGTTCCTAAAGGTAGCTTCTATCATTTTAATATCAAGAATATGCCTAAAACAACGAGACATGGCCTCTTGAAGTATCATTTTCTTATTATTCATGCTATTGGAGCCACTAGGAAATTTTGAGTAATAAGTATGTGTCCCAAGTCGTTGTAAATGATTTAGGAAATAATGTCATACATTAGGTCATAAAGAAATATTAAGGCATCCAAATCCACGTTTAATTTATTAATTAAAATTTGTTACGTTTTTGGAGATAAATAGAAATGCAAGAGGAGAGAAGATTATACTTCATGCTACAGAAGAAATCAAACTGGAAAAAAATAGTTTAAATCCGCGCACACAACCATGCCTCAATTGGAAATTTAAATGAATAAAAACCAGAGTTTAAATCCGCTCGCACAATCATGCCTCAGTTGGAAATCTATATGGATAAAAACCAGTTGGGTCTAGTAAAACCCTCATAACATTTAGCCAGTTATGGTAGGGTTGAAATGCTCTTCGGAACCAAAACCTTTCTTAGAATTTATTAAGTACAAATGCTTGTCGATAAGGGGGCCAACAAAAGTAATAGAGATACTAATATATATTAAATGAATAAGGCCATGTACCTATATATATATATTAACTAAAGTGTGTGGATGGATCAAGTAACATAACAATCAAGGCATATATTAAAGTTTTCGACAACATCTTTTGAAGCAAAGTATCAATCGGGGCTAAGTCAGACATCCCTGAGTTAAAATACATATAAAAAGTCCCATAGTAAAATTCTCATAGTAAATGTTAATTTTTCAAATGAGTGTATTTAATAAAAAAATTTAAGAAATTAAAAAAAAATGTAGGTTGAGTTAGGGTAAAGCTAGTTTAATTATAATTATTATATTAAATATAATTTTATTTTTTTTATTATTTATTATTTGGCTAGTAAAATTTTAGTGATTATATTATTAATTTTAATTTATTATTTTTTATGTGCATATTAACTTATGTAATATATTTTTATTTAATTTTTTATTATTTACTAGTTAAAATGTTATGTATATACTATAATTATTTTATTTTATTTTTTAAATGATTTTACTGAGTCAAAATATTAGAAGAGATTACAACATCCCTAAAGTATCTAAAACTTTATTTAAAAAAAGTGTTTTATATGTACTGAATGTTTTGATAAACATATTAAAAGAAGAAGCATGTGATAACCATTAATA
>APFE031534223.1:163115-192834 GCA_000404065.3 Pinus taeda | reverse complement strand
CATGATTCTTAGAGACACATCTAGCCCTTGCATTGCACTTTTGGAGCATTTTTTGCCCTAAAAGGGAAATACATCATGCCTAGAGAGGCCTTATGGCTCACAAATGTGGGAAAATGTTGGAATATTTTATTTTGTTGAGCTATTGGGTTGTCTAGTAACCCATTTACTTTATATCTACTCAACATTAAACTTGTTTAAGGGCTTTTAGTTAGATTAATGGTAGTGATAGACCTCCTATAAAAGGAGGATCACTCCATTCATTTGTTCATCATCATCTTTGTGGATTTATTGTTAAATCCATTTTTCTTGAATTCCTCAAAAAACCTCTTAGAGAGCTTTCTTCTTGTTATTTTCTCACCTCATAAAAATATAGTTAGGGTTTGCGCATGAAAATGAGGGTTTTCTTTCTTACTCCATGCATGAATTTTATATATCTTAAAGTTATCCCCTAAGACTCCATCACCAAAATAGGGAGAGGCACTAGGATCCTTATGATGGTTAAAACTCTTTGAAAATTTTATCCTTTTCTTTCTTTTCTAACATCCTAAGCCCTTTAATGCAAGCCATTAGGGCTAGGGAAAGGGTCAAATTCAACAAAGGCTTGAGGAATCAAGTCATTGAAGCTACTTTAGCTTGTTTTCACCTTTATTGACTTCACACACTCAAACTATAGCCTTTTTCATGGTGAAAATTTTCTTTGTAGGGTTGACATCATTAGCCCTAGGTAATTAGTGCCCTAATAAAACCTAAACTTATATATGGCTTCATCTTAGGCATATTTGAAGGTTTTCCATCTCTTATAGTTGATATTATCTTTAAGTAAACATTTTCTATGTGTTTGTATGCCTAGATACACTCTTGTTGACTTGTGCCTTGAAACCCTAGGTATCAAGCATTCACTTCAAGGCTTAGTTTATGGTACATTGTTCCTATTACATAAATAATTGTGCCTTACTCCATAGAAGAAGTACCTTGATTAGCCATTCACATACATCACCTTGATCCAATTGACTTAGAACATCTTTCAGGTGATAAACTGGGAAGCCTCCCGTGTGGTGAAATTCTACTAAAAAGCATGAGGTGGAGTTATAAGGTGACGATGGAAACAACCTGATTGTTGTATATTAGTCTAGATCTTGCCTTATTAGGCCTCACACAAGTCCTACTACATTTTGAGGTAATAGTTTAATTAGAGTTTTTTATAACTGCACCAAAGAGCCAAGAGGGGCGACACTAGAGATGAACAATTGAAGCCAAGAAGTAAGACGTGGAAACACTAGAAATAGCAAATGAAAGAGATGAGAATTGAACTCTAGAGCTTAAATATTGAAGGAAGGAAGAAAAAGGTGATGATCCTAGTGTTCAAATGGGGAAGGCAAGAGTTGAGTGGACATTGGAGGAGTGGTTGAAGAACTTTTCCCATAGCTGCAATCTATAGGATATAGCAACCAATACCAATGTCCCTGGTAGGAAAACGAGAGTCATTGTTATTGATCCCATCTAAGCAGAAGCCATCTCGAGTCGGACCCTACCCGAGGGGACAACCTAGAGAGATCCATTAGTAGTGATGTCACCTAGGAAAGAGGCGACCAAAAGGAAACAAAGAGAGAGAATATAGAACAAGGGCTTCCCCAAGTAGATTAGGAAGGAAATTAGTAGAAAGGAGAATAGGGGTGCTATTAGTTTCTTGAGAATCCTAAAAGATAAGAAGCCTATGGTTGTCTCACAATGATCCCATACCAAAACTAAGATTCACTCAACTTGGTAAAGCATATTAATTATGGAAACCTAATGAGGCTAGTATAATCCACAAGGCACTAGAGAAAGGGTAGTGTTAGAGCTCCAAGAAACTCTCCTAGGTTGTAGCTCAGAGATGCCTGGTAACATATAAATTAAATTATTATTGCAGAAGTTTATTGGAAGGTATGATGGTTTGGTTCAAGCCAGATAACCACTTCTACTCTGTTTTCACTCTAGACATGCATGAACACCCTCAGACTACAAGGCTTTAGACCACCAATGCTCAAAAGTTTAGGAATTAGGTGAATATGGAGAATACTGACCACACCAGTAGATACACACAACCATGTGATAACCGACTGCAACCAGTAAAGAAACTTGCAGATATAATCTATCAATGCAAAGACAAGATGATAGTTGTTCTGCATCAGACATAGAGGAAACCTGAGTGGCCTACTCACGGATACATTCAATATTTCAATACAGAGATAAGATGACAGTTATCTAGTATTAAACATGGAAGCAATCACGAATACAGTGCCACAAGCACAAGCTTAGAACATAGAAGAAATGGACAATGAGCATGTAACAACAAAAGAAGCTTGTGTTGCTGAAAATGAAGATGAGACGCTGCAAGTTACAGAGTGTCTATAGTCTCCAGAAGTTGAACCTTACATCAAATACCAATCCTTGTTATATCTTTCTTTTGGCTATTTAGAATTTGTCATTACAATGGCTCTTAGCTGTTTTAGGGATGGAGGGGTCTTAATTGACCACCAACTACCATTAATTGTCTGATAGCATCTTTGAACGCAGTTGGTTTCTTCACTACGAAAACCTGATCGATTTTGGTACTTTGTTGTCCTTTAGGTGGTCGAATTGATTCACGGCAGTGGAGTTCCATGACTGTTTAATTCGGTTGTTGAGTTGTGTTGTGTCCTTTCATCCTTCAGCCATGCTCTTCCTTTAATTCAATTTCATAGTCAAACTGTCACCAAACTGACAGAGTCGGCCATCTTCTCCTTTGGGTAACAGACAGGACGTTGGGGTAGAGTGCATGGGCAGATGAACAGTGGGAGTGATCGTGAATGGTGGCTATCGGATCAATGGAGATGTGTGGCAAAGATCACTTTGTGGAAGCTAGCGGTTGTGGTGGGAGCGGGATATGTCCAGGCCGTCAGATCTTCAAGCAGGTAGATCGGGCGATTATCGGGCGGTGGAGTTGCGCGGACGGTAACGGGCGAGGTAGTTTACTCTAGGCGGTAATGGTTTTTTTTTATCGCGTGAACATCGGGCGGTAAGTGGTAATTGTCCAAAGTCGCGTGATTCCATTCAGTGGCTGACACGTAGCGGCATAGGAAAGAGAGAAACCGCCCATATCGTGCGGGTACCACCCGTGCTAGTTGTCCATGCGATATGAGCGAGGACCGTCAGATCTGGTGGAGGTGATCTGACGGTGGAGGCCGATCAGGCAGGTTGCCTTTATCGAGAGCAATATGGGCCGTTGGATTGACGAGAGAAGATCAACGACGTGGATGCGGTGAGGTGTTTTATGAGCGCGCAAGGGCATATGGTCGGGTTTTATGGGTACTTTGGCTTTGCACTTGGGGCTAAGGCCAAAAGGGAGTATTTTGGTGGGGTTAGAGGTTGAACGAAGGAAACGGGAAGGTTAGCAATTGAACGGGTAAGTGGAGAAAAGGAAAAAAATGACCTAGGTGGGGCCCCTTTGAGAACAACAGATCATACCAAGCCTTTCCTTTAACCTTCAAAAAGTCAGCATTGCACCTCAGGGCTAACACTAGCTCCTTCTAGGGATGAAAGCCTCCCTGTGAGGTTTCAAGAACGGTAAACCACTACCTTTACATGAAAAACAAGATCAGAAATATTACCTAGTATTCCATTGGGCATGGAGTCTATCTAAGCCTACACTAAACTTTGAAAAATAACATATTTACAATATGGAGGCCTAAAAGCCTTAAACAAAATAAACTTTCAAAAACTGGCCATTGACTCGGCCATCAAAAAAAATTTCTCCTTCCAAACTTTGCAGCATGAGAGTATTGTTTCCCTGGACCTGAGAGATGACAAATGGTATTGTCCATAGAGCATCAAATTTACCATGATTGCCTTTCTTTTCCTTCAGTGCATCCCACTTGAGAACCCAGTCACCAACCTGAAAATTTTCCATCTTTGCCTTTTTGTCAAAAGCTTCATTGATTTTACTTTGATGTACTACAGACCTCTCAATCAATTGATCTCTAATCTAATGAACTTCAGCCAAGTCACTCACCCTCCTTGCCATGTCATTTTCCTCATTCTGCTCTTCCTGCAAAATTTTGGCCACAGGGAGGATCAATTGGATTGGAAAAATAGCTTCAGTGTCATATACCAACTTGAATGGAGAATTCCTTGTGGACTTCTTGGTGGTAACCCTGTCAGCCCATAATGCAAACTTTAGTTTGGAATCCCAGCTCCGCTTGTTGTCTTCCAGTAGCTTTTTTATTATCTTCACTAGGATTTTATTGGATGATTCTGCTAGGCCATTACCTTGAGGATAATATGAGGTGGAATGCACTAATTTAATGCCCATTGACTCACACATGTCTACCAACTCTTTTGCCTTGAAAGTTGTTGCATTGTCTGTAACCAATTTGGTTGGGCAACCAAACTAGTGAAAATATTTTCTGTCAAGAATTTCATGACAACCTGGTGATCAACTTTCTTAGTGGGGATGGCCTCAATCCATTTGGTAACATAATCAGTGGCTACTAAAATCCATCTATGCTGGCCAATGGAATGTGGATTAATCTCCCCTATGAAATCCAAACCCCACTGCTGGAAAGGGCCACTAGCATGTATTGGCTTTAGAGGCAAAGATTTCAGTTGTTGCCTTCCTGCAAATCTCTGGCACTCATCACAAGATTTCACAAATGAAAACACATCAGAGAATAGAGTGGGCCAATAATACCCAGCCCTCAGGATCCTGTGGGCTGTGGTTTTCCAATAATGATGTCCTCCACAGATGCTAGAATGTAACTGGTGCTTGCCTTCCACTGATTGTTCTTTGTCTATACACCTTAAGAGGATTCTAGCTGGATCTCTCCAATAAAGTAGGTTCTCATTGATGCAAAACTTAGCTGCTTTGAGCTTTAGTGGTCCTGGCTTGGCTTGAACTAAGGCCTGGAGGAACTTCTAGCTTCAACAGGAAGTGAGCTATACTGGAATACCAATCACAAGAAGCCAGATTCTCAACTAATGACTGGTTCTGCCTTCGTTCTTCTGTTACCTCCTCTGCTTGTTCAACCTCTGAATCCGCACCTAGGCAATTTATGTCCAGCAGACTGCAATTTTCCTCAACCATAAGCTTAGCCAGGCCCTAGCCTTTGACAAGCTTGGTGGGCTTCAATTCTATGTTGAACTCGATGAGTTTTGTGATCCATTTAGCCCTTCTTCCATCAACATTGGCTATGTAAGGACATCCTTTACCAAGGTAGAAGGCACATAGGCAATCACCTTTGAGTGGAAAATGTAGATTCGGAATGCCTTTAAAGACTTAACAAGAGCATAAGCCTGTTTTTCAATAATGTCATATCTTAATTCAACATCCCTTAAAGTTTTGTTGAAAAAGGCTACTGGGTGCTCTGCTCCTTCATCATCCTTCTGCAACAAGACTGCTGCCAGGGTATCACAGGAGGCAAAAGAGAAGATGTAGAAATCCTTGTTGTAGTTTGGGTTGCTTAGAGTGAGAGCTTCCATAATAGCTCTTTTGATGGATTCAAAAGAATTTCTTGTTGCATCGGTCCATTTAATCTCTGATCCCTTCTTCAGCATGGAGGTGATATGCTTCACTAGTTCTGCAAAATTGGGAATAAACCTCCTTACCAAATTGATCTTACCCAAAAAGGATTGAATGTCCCTTTTCGACCTTGGAACAGACAATGTCTGTATTGCTTTGACTCTCTCTGGGTCGATTTTGACACCTGCAGTAGAAATGATATGCCCTAAGAGCCTGCCTTCTTCTAGAGCAAACTGTGACTTCTTGGGATTTACTGAAATCCCAAACTTTTTGCACTTCAAAAACACCTTCTTCAAATGCTGCAAGTGATCCTGATGACTATTGGAGTAAACTGTTATATCATCAAGGTAAATCGAGACAAACTTATCCTTTTCTCCCACGAAAGCTATATCCATGGCCCTCTAAAAGGTAGCTCCAACATTCATCAGTCCAAAGGGCATCTTGGAGCACATAAAAGTGCCCCAAGGAGTGGTGAAAGCAATCTTTTCTTGGTCCTCCAGATGTACATCCACTTGATTATACCCTGAAAATCCATCCAGGAAAGACATAACTTTAGCCCCTGAAACCTTCTACAGCAGATGTTCCATTTTGGGCAGGGGATAGTTGTCCTTTTTAGAGCATTTGTTCAAGTTTCTGAAATCAACACACAGCCTGATTTCCCCACTCTTCTTCCTCACAACTACCAGGTTGGCTACCCACTTTGAATACCTCAGGGGAACTATGATCTTGGCAGCCAACAATTTCTTAATTTCCTTTTCAATCAAAGGGAGAAGCAGAGGGTTTATGGGTCTCAGTTTCTGTTTGAAAGGAATGGTGTCTTTCTCTAGTGGGATCTTATGTTGAATGATGTTTTTGTCATAAGTCTTGAGGTCATTGTACTCCTAGGAGAAGACATCAGAAAATTGCTTCATTCAGGTGCAGTATTCAGAACTTTGGGTAGTAGACAAATGGGTGGACAGGTTTACGAACTTTGGGCAGCAGACAACTGGGTGGACAAGTTTACGAACTTTGGATGATCTAGGCTCCCTATGTTATGTCTATGGATTGCAGACTCATTTTCTTTTTGGGCAGTCTGGTAAGGCACATCATTATGGTCAAACAACTTCTCTAAAGGCGCCAACCCTTTAGATATATAGTTACTGGGTAATTGCACAATGTTGTCCTGACCAATTTTGTTTCTCAGCTGGGACTGAGGACATTCCTCCATGGCTTTGTTCTCTTGATCAATTTGCATTTCAGAGAATTCATCAATGACTTGCAGAAACCTATTGACTTCATCGTCATCCTCAAAAACTTTCCAGTATTTGACATTATCAGGCAGAGATGGTCTATATTTTACCTAAACCTCATAAGCCAATCTAAGGGGCATGGGAGGGATGAACATGCTAGCAGACACAACATGTGAATCGACAACCTAATTTTTTACTCTAGGAATATATGAGATACAAAAGCTATTGAAAGAATCTTTGAGCCTCCATACCTCGTCTCTGTATGCTTTCAGCCGTGGGTGTCTTGCTTGGAATGTTTTATTCACTTGCTGAATGATGAGATCAGCATCTCCAAACACCTTTATGTCTCTAATTCCCATGTCTTTGGCAGCATTTAAGCCCAATATCAGAGCCTCATACTCTGCTATATTGTTGGTGACCTGAAAAGTCAGCTTGAAAGACAGATGTATGCATTCCTGTGTTGGGGATACCAACACCACACCTGCTCCTGCAACTTCCCTAGAGCAAGCTCCATCAAAGAACATATCCCAAATTTGTGGCGCTTCTTTCTCCATGACCTGGCATACTGGTTTCTTGAGCTGCACTGAGGCCAACTGGGATTCTTCAATTTGGAGAACACATGCTCCAAAATCAGTGTCCACAGCATAAATGAGATGATTAGTGGAATTCTTTTCATCACTAATGACATATGCCAGCTGAGCTTCCCTGTACAACCTTCTGCTTTCTCCCCCAAAAACTAGGACAGTGGCATAGGACAAGTCATTTTGCAATGTCCCACCCAACCTCTTCATTCATCCTCTGGAAAGAAGCATGCCAAACTTTGGGGGCACATTTGCTACTACAATATCCACCATCATGCTCTTCATGGGAAGCTAAGATAAGGTGATGACCAAGTCTTTGATCAACCCTAGACATTTATCTTTTCTAGAATCAAAAGAGAATAAGTCATGATAAGGTCTAGTGATATCAAGGCCTAACTCATCCATAACATCGTTGGGCATTAGATTATGACTGGCGCCTGTGTCCAGTAGGCAATTGTGAAGGATTTTGTCATAAATGGTCAAGGAAACATAGAATGATGGGGAATTGTCATCAACAGGTCCAGTCATGGTACTAAGAACAAATGGAGGTTTATCATCTTGCAAATTGACACAGTCATTTGATGTTTGTGTGGCTTTGAGCTCAAGGGCATCAAGGATGGGTTTCTTAAAGGCCTCGTTCTTTACTAGCTCTATCAAAGGTAAATATATTTTCAACTTCTGGACTTCTGATTCAAAACTAAAAGGGGAAGGGGACTTGTGAGGGCCTCTTACCTATTGAGCTGGTGTTTTGAGGATGTTGGGATCAGCTACTAGTCACTTCTGCTTGCTAATATGCTGCTCTGTGGGGGCAACATCTCTTTGGACAAGGCTTTCTTTGACATTACTCATCCTTGACCTCAGGTTGTATCTCTGTTGATATTCAGTTTGCAGAACAACTTCTCTGACCCACTCTTAGCTAGTCTGATCCTTGAGTAATGACTCCTTATAGGCAGCTAATGTAAAAAAAGAAGCACTACCTTTGTCTTCCACGCAGTGGATCTCATCCTCTTCATCAAACTGCTCCTCTTCCATGACTACATTTTGGAAGGGAGCCTTCACCTTTTGTTCTTCACTAGCCTCTTTGACCCTTTGCATGATCTGCAATTGTTCATTTGCTCTCCTATATGGATTCAGGTTTCTAGGAGCAAATGTGTTAGGAGCCTTTCCCTTCCCTAAATGCTCCTCAACTTTTAATTTGGAGATTTCAGAGGCTAGTGACTCTATAATCTTGGTCATTTTGTCTATCTTGGGGTTTGAAGATGAGAAAGATTCACCCCTCTGTCTCCATCGGTCAACATGCCCTTTGAGTTTTTGTAGCCATGATATTAGATTCTACCTCCAAGGCTGCATCCTGCATCTCAGCCAAAGAAGCACATCTTCTTTCTCTCAATAGAAGGCAGAAGTCAGAATCAAAGGCATTGGCATAAGTAAGCTTGGCAAAGGTGGGAGTAGGTTTCACTTCAACTGATATCTTGCTATACATGCAGTTGAAATCGGGCAATGACTCCCCATTTTCCCTTTTTAGGTTGCCAAACTCAATATGATAATAGAGCAGATCTTTCTTATCCCCCCAATGCTTAGGAACACATCATCGAAGGCCTCAACGTCTGTTATAGACCTAGGGGTTAATTATCTGAACCATTTTCTAGCCTCTCCATCTAGGCTTTGGACAAATACCTTCATCCACACATCATCTTCACTAATATCTAGATTATCAGCATAGCTATAAAAAGACTCAAGATGTTCTTCTGTTGTGACTCCTTCTGTCCTAGTGAACTTAGGCATGTACTTATGATATTCTCCTACAGACATGGCATTCAAACGAGTAGGCAAGACCAAGGGCCCATAGCTAGCAACTATGATTCTTTCCATTTTCGTGGGTGCTTGCGGGATTTCCATGATTGGGGTAGATGCAAGGGTGTTGCTGGCTGCCTGAAAGGTAGGGAGTTGAGAAATGACAGGGCTAAAGGAATGTGATGGACAGGAGGGGAGGTTTCCTTTTGGCTGAAATCCAAAGGAGGACCTAAAGAATAAGGAGCTTTATGAATCTCTGAAAATTTTTCTTCATTGCTAGTGCTAGAGGCTATATTCTCAATATGTATGTGCTCTGTTACAAGCATTACTTGCAAAGATGCATAAGATTGTTTAGGTTTACCTGATCCTGATGCTCCCTTTTGTGATGTCTTTCTTTCCTTGATAATCTTCTGAGGGTCAGGTACTGGGTCAACTGGTGATTTCTGAGGATTTCTCTGAGTGTGCCTCACAAACTGAGCTAGAACTGTTATGTGGAGTCGCCAAGAGGTTCGGCCTCCAGTAGAGTTTCTAGATAAGTGATTACAACCAAAAATGTGTCTAGACTTTGTCTATCATCAAAGTTGGATCTGTGTCGTTCTCCTAGGGAAGCTGAACTTCAATCTCCTCTCCCCGACAACAGCGCCAATTATGTTAGAGCTCCAGGAAACTCTCCTAGGTTGTAGCACGGAGATGCCTGGTAACATATAAATTAAATTATTTTTGCAAAAGTTTATTGGAAGGGATGATGGTTTAGTTCAAGCCAGATAACCACTTCTACTCCGTTTTCGCTCCAAACATGCATGAACACCCTCAGACTACAAGGCTTTAGACCACCAATGCTCAACAGTTTAGGAATTAGGTGAATATGGAGAACACTGACCACACCAGCAGATACACACAACACACAACCATGTGATGACTGGCTACAACTAGTAAAGAAACTTGTAGATCTAATCTATCAATGCAAATACAAGATGATAGTTGTTCCGCATCAGACACAAGAAACCTGAGTGGCCTACTCACTGATACATTCAATATTTCAATGCAAAGATAAGATGACAGTTATCTAGTATTAAACATGGAAGCAATCACGAATACAGTGCCATAGGCACAAGCTTAGAACAGAGAAGAAATGGACAGTGAGCATGTAACAACAAAAGAAGCTTGCATTGTTGAAAATGAAGATGAGACGTTGCAAGTTACAGAGTGTCTATAGTCTCCAGAAGTTGAACCTTACATCAAATGCCAACCCTTGTTACATCTTTCTTCTGGCTATTTATAATCTGTCATTACAATGGCTCTTAGCTGTTTTAGGGATGGAGGGGTCTTAATTGACCACCAACTACCATTAATTGTTTGATAACGTCTTTGAACGCAGTTGGTTTCTTCACTACGAAAACCTGATCAGTTCTGGTACTTTGTTGTCCTTTAGGTGGTCGGATTGATTCATGGCAGTGGAGTTCCGTGACTGTTTAGTTTGGTTGCTGAGTCATGCTCTGTCCTTTCATCCTTCAGTCATGCTCTTCCTTTAATTCAATTTCATAGTCAGACTGTCACTAAACTGACAGAGTCAGACATCTTCTCCTTTGGGTAACAGACATGACATGGGGGTAGAGTGCATGGGAAGATGAACGGTGGGAGTGATCATGAATGGTGGCCTTCGGATCAATGGAGATGTGTGGCAGAGATCGTTTTGCGGAAGCTAGCGGTCATGGTGGGAGCGGGATATGTCCAGGCGTTAAATCTTCAAGTAGGTAGATGGGGTGGTTATCGGGCAGACGGTAACAGGCGGGGTGGTTTACTCTGTGCAGTAATGGTTTTTTTTATCGCGCAGACATGGGGTGGTAAGTGGTAATTGTCTGAAGTCGCGTGATTCCATTCAGTGGCTGACACGTAATGGCAGAGGAGAGAGAGAAACTGCCCATATCGCACGGGTACCACCCATGCTAGTTGTCCATGCGATATGAGCGAGGACTGTCAGATTTGGCAAAGCTGATCTGGCAGTGGAGGCCGATTGGGCAAGTTGCCTTTATCGAGAGCAATATGGGCCATTGGATTGGTGGGAGAAGATCAACGACGTGGATGCAGTGAGGTGTTTTATGAGCACGCAAGGGCATATGGTCGGGTTTTATGGGTACTTTGGCTTTGCGCTTGGGGCTAAGGCCAAAAGGGAGTATTTTGCCAAGGTTAGAGGGTTAACGAAAGAAACAGGAAGGTTAGAAATTGAACAAGTGGAGAAAAGGGAAAAAAATGACCCAAGTGGGGCCCCTTTATGAACAACAAATCAAACCATGCCTTTCCTTTAACCTTCAAAAATTCAGCACTGCACCTCAGGGCTAACAGGTAGGACTAGAAAGTAAGGCTTTCCTTAAGCATTCAATGGGTAACGAAAAGAGAAGAAGAGTAAGGGGAAGAAATCGTCATGGGGGGTGAAAAAACAAGAGAGGTGAAAGAATGGGGTGGATCAAGCTAGTTAGGGTAGGTCCAAGTAGGAAGAGAAACCTCATGGAAAGCAACAGATAGAAATGGCATATAGAGACTATGAGAAAGCAAGAATGATGAAAAAGGGCATAGGATATAGAAGCAACTTTTGATTATGTTTGGGAATAGCTCCAATACAATGAGAAGGTCAAGGCAGTCAATATTAATGAGACCAATAGCAGGGTCTTAGGTAACTTCATTTGGGGAAAACCCTACACAATATACCAAGAGGATGGTGTCCAAATCAATGAGGCAAGTATACAACCAAAAGATACGTGATTAATTCTGGGGAAAGATACAAAAGTAGAATTGGCAAAGGAGGGAGGTGGGTGGTAAATTGAAGGGTATGAAAGACCATTAAGGGTACCCTTTCCTACACTTGTGATAATTACACCACTTCTCTTTCTTTCTAGAGAGGAACCAGATCAAGATAGGAGTCACTTGAGAAGATTTAGACTTCTCGTGGCATTACTCAAGACAAGGAAAACCAGAAAAATGTCGTAAGCATCATTGAAAGGGAGGTTTAAAAAGATAAAATATGTGTCATGGAAAGGAAGAATGCATGTGAATCTTACTTTAGAGATGAGGCTCTTATCCATGGTGGAAGAGTATCTCTCCTGATAAAGAGCATGTGATGGCAATCACAGTTTAATGCTAGGGGCTTCCACAAGGGGGGTTATACTCAAGATAATAATTGACGACTATGACATTAGAGGTTTTTATGTTGGTATCAAGAGATATGTTGAGAGGTAAGGAGCACATGGCATGAGTGGGCCTAAGGGTTAATAATATATGCTTATAGGTCATAGGGTCAAATCTAGAGGGGGGTAGAGTATGTACACCTCTTGGGAGAAAACTACATAATTGGTTTACTCAAAGATAACATTGAGGCCAAATGACATACAACTTAACCGGGCCTAAAGGGAAGTTTAAGAACATGTGCATAGGGTACAATATGTGCATCTCTTGGGAGAAAACTACATAATTGGTTTACTCAAAAATAACATTGTGTCCAACTCACATACAACTTGACTAGGCTTAAAGGTTAAGAACATGTGAGAGGGCAGAGTTTATACACCTCCTGGGAAAAAACTAAATAAATGGTTTACTCAAAAATTACATTATGGTCAACTCACATACAACTTGACTAGACCTAAAGGTTAAGAAGATGTGCTTCTTGATTAAATAGAAAATGATTTGATTAACATAAATTGAAATTTAAAAGTTTCCTTATTTATTACATTTTATTATTTAATTTAATAATGCAAAAGTAACCTTACTGTAAATTTTCAATCCTTAATTAAAAAAATAAAAATAAAACATATTTAACTAATCAAATAAAATATTTATATTAATAATAAATAATTAAAATAATTTTTAAAAATTATATTAATGTTTATTATTATATTATTATAATTTGAATAGATTTAATAGTTAAAATATATGTTTTTTAAAAGTGACAGGTTCACATGTATAAAATAATAGAATATATATACTTCAAATTTATAAAAATAATAAAGCAATTTTTTTTTTAAGATTCGTAGGACTACATCTTCATCATGTCCAATATATCAACCCAATCAGGTCAGGAATTGAACGGGTGACTTCACATCAAGGAGTGCCTTAACAAAGCACCTGATCACCATCTATCCAAGACGCCTTGGACACAGTTCCATAAATTTTAATAATAAGGACAATTTCAAAAAACTTAACCATAATTTTAAAATTAAATTACTATTGAATAATAATATTAAATTATATAAGTTCTATATATATAACATTTATCTGTGATATGTATTCAAGTAAGGAATATACAACATGAGTAGACTAGTGTTAATAACATGTGCTTCTTCTTGAGAAGCCATAGGTTCAAATTCAGACGAAGGTAGAGTATGTACCCTTTTTTAGGAAAAAACTATAATTGGTTTATTAAAAAATAACATTGTGGTTAACTCACATACAACTTGACTAAACCTAAAGATTAAAAATATATGCTTCTTACTATGACTTGGATAAAAAAAATCCAATATAAATAATAAATAAATAAAAATTTGATTAATGTAAAAAAAAATATTTAATATTAGTATTAGGGGTAGCAAAAATAATATCTAATATAATACATTGTGTAAACCCCCTAATACTTAAATTAAAAAAGAGTGAAGGGATCTCTTCTTGAATGGGGTTTTGCAAATGGAGTAGCAAGCTAAGTGGACTCGATTGTGAGGAAAAACTCCACAGTTAAGGGCACTTGAGCTAGAGGCAATCTTGGATGGGTGACCTCCAGGGAAGTCCGGGTTACCAAGTGCAAGCCCCGGAAGTGATGATTGACTCTTTGTGATTCATTTCACTAGTTTCAATCCCACTTCTTCACCCCTGTGAGCATCACGTGATGCAATGAGTGCTAAGTGAACTATTCAAAAATCATGAGAAATTAGTCAGTTACGACTACCTCTCATGGAAATGGTCATACGTGAATGACTTACTTAACGAAGTTGAATCCCAAAAATGATATCTAATATAATGCACTACGTAAACCCCCTCATACTTAAATTCAAAAAGAGTGAAGGGATCTCTTCTTGAATGGTTCATGAGGTACAATACTTGCTAAGGTTTTGCAAATGGGGTAGCAAGCTAAGTGGGCTTGATTGTGGGAGAAAAACTCCACAGTTAAGCACGCTTGAGCCACAGGTAATTTGGGATGGGTGACCTCTCGGGAAGTCCTGGTTATTTCATAATAAAAAATTAATTTTATAGAAATTTTCAATCTTAATTAAAAATATATCTATATATTTAATTAATTAAATAAAAAAAATATTTATTAATTAATACAAGTTTATATAATTTGAATAAATTTAATAGTTAAACTGGAAAGCAATTTATTTTGAAACTTCAACAGAAAAAGAGCCAAATACATCAAGCAAATGTAAAAACAATTTGTCTCATAAACAATAATTTTCTTTTTTCTTTTTTTATTTTTTAAAAATTACATGCAATAAACATAACATATATATACTTCAAATTTAAATTAATAAATTTTAATAATCAAATAACTTAACCAGAAATTAAATTATTATAAATATTAATAATAAATTATATCAATTCCATATACATTACATCCCTCTATTATTTGTACTTGGGTTTTTTATTATTAGCATGATGGGAATTCCTTATTAAGAGAATAGAACGCAGTGATTCCATTTCTGGCATATATTTGTCACGTGGATTGGGTAAAAGTATGTTCTGAATGGGACCAGGCCTAACCATCCACATCAGACAAAATAAATCGACTCCTATCCTACTTACATCACACGCTGTTCATTGATTTCTTTTTTTCAGTAGAAAAAATCATATATTAATATGCTGCAGCAAATCATTACATTTCCGGTTTATATGGTAAACCGATAGCGTGACAGACTAATGACCCAAGGCACAGTCTCCTCTACAAATAAATAAAGACTCAAACTGGGCGCGTGCAAATAAGGTAAGAAGATGAGAAAGTGTGACTGTTTCCTGTTTGGAGTTCACATATTCAGATTTTTTGTAATATATATCCCAGATGACAGTATGTTCATAAGAGATAAGGGAAGATGCCTGTGCGCATTTTTCACATAGACAGAGGATCCAGAATCCCCATGAATATCATGGAGTCCTTGGCTTTTTGCTGTAGGTTAAGAGCAGGCCGCCTTGTGTTGGAGAAAATGGCTGCGTTCCTCCAATCCCATATATGCCAGCATACCGTGAGAAAAGCAGAGCGTCGCTTGACTGTTTGTGAGCTCCACCATTTCATGCCCTCCTATACATTAGAAAAAACAGTAAAAGGGAGATCAAAGTTAAGGGACAAGTCTAACCAGATTTGTTGGGTCCATTGGCACTGAAAGAACATATGTAAATTCGTTTCCTCGGCCTCCCTGCAGAAAGCACATCTTCCAGGTCCATACCATCCCTTTCTCTGTAAAACCTCCCAAGTGAGGTTCCTGTTCCAGAAGATAAGCCAAGAGAGAAGAATCATCTTTGTTGGGCAAATTGTTTTCCAGAGTGAAGGAGGGTAAATCGGATAAGTTGGCGGAGCTGAAAGCTGTGTGAGAGCTGCATATATGTCCCTGACTTTAACTGGAAGAGGAGCCCGATGCAGTTTCCAAGTTAAGACGTCCTTGTGTTCCCCCCTGTGGATTGGTAAGACAGATAGGGAGGATCGAACAGATTCCCACAGGGGGCAGAGATGCGCAGGCAGGTGTAAATCTGCAGCCTCAAGCCAAACAGGGGTTACGTTGTTCCATGAACCGATTAGCCTTTCCCATGTGAAAAAACCACTGTGGTGAAAATGCATATTCAGAGCCGGCTGGAAGTGCTCGTTGAGGCCGTCCACGATGAGATCACGACCGATGAAGGCGTTAGAACCTGTGAATATTTTCCATCGAAAATTTGACATAATGAAGGGTTTATTTTTACAAAAGCTGGACCAGATGGCTGAGCCGTGCTTGGTGCCCATTTCATTCCTTCTGTACCAAAATTCATTGCATTTCCCTTGTAGATATTTCCGCCTGATGAAAATGCTCCATGGGCCAGTGCCATAAATGCCACGGATGAATGATTTAACTAACAGCGCATTGCCCATCCTTCTCAAATCCAGAAGGCCCCACCCGCCCGATTGTTTGGGTAACGAAATGGACTCCATCTTAACCAGATGGTATTTTGACTGATAAGACTTACCTCCCCATAAGAAATTGGCTGCATATGAGTTCATTTTTCTGATGATAGGCGCTGGGAGAAAAAATAAATGTGCCCAATAAGTGGCCAACTGTGATAATACAGACTGTATCAAAACCAGTCTCCCAGCTAAAGAAAGGAACCTATACTCCCAACCAGAAATTCTATTATAAAATCGGTCAAGCAGCCATGTCCAGTCCCCCTTCTTGTACCCCTTTGGTTTGAGATTGAACCCAAGATAATTCATGCCACAATCAATAGACTTAGCCTCAATGCCAAAAAGCGCTGCAATCCAGTTTGTTGTTTCCTCCTCAGAATCATTATAAAATAATTTTGATTTTTCCTTGTTAATGCGAATTCCTGAAGCAGATTGAAACCTGTTGAATATGTTGAAGAGGCATTGCCAGGATGCTTTGTGGAGCATTGCAAAAACCAGAATATCGTCCACAAATAAGTTGTGAGACAAGAAAAAATCTTTAGCCATCTTAATCGGTCTAAAGCAGGACCCAGCTTCAGCTCTGTTGAATTGGATACTGAGAGTGTTCATGACGAGGATGAACAGCAACGGAGAAAGGGGACAACCCTGTCGGAGACCACGTTCAGCTTTGAAAAAAGGGGAGGGAGATCCGTTGATGATGACCGAGAAATTAATGTTTTCCACGCATGCCATGATCCATTCAATGCCATCCCTGCGCAATCCGATTTTGGCTAGAATAATCCTAAGGAAGCCCCAGTCAACACAATCATATGCCTTTTTTAAATCAACTTTGAGGATGGCAGCCTTTGTATTTTTTGTCCGGAGAGAGTATAAGCATTCTTGTGTTAGCGCCACTGCATCCCATATGTTTCTTTCCTTTAAGAAAGCATACTGGTCCCTGGTTATATAGCGATTGAAAACCGACTTGAGCCTCTCCGCGATGATTTTTGTGATGATTTTGAACAAAGAATTACAGAGTGCTATCGGTCTATAATCCTGGAGAGACGTTGAGGCTGTTTTCTTGGGGATGAGAGCGATGAGAGTAGAAGATAGGGCTGAAGGTACAGTACCTGTCATTCGAGAAGCCTCCACCATGTTCAACAAGTCAGATTTGAACAGCTCATAAAAATGAAGAAAAAATTCAATGGGCCAGCCATCAGGCCCCGGGCTTTTATCCTTTTTTGAAGCCCGCATAGCAGCAAGGAGCTCCTCTTCAGTTACAGGTTTGAAAAAATTTTCATAAGAGGAGGCATCGAACATGACAGGCGAGTGTTCGGCAGCCCAAATCATATCAGTGGCATTAGTTTGAACCCTTTTATATTGTTCTCTAAATACTCTGCTGGCTTCGTTTGAAATGTCATCTTGAGAGAAAAGAAACCCGCCTCTCCCGTCATCTACCTTCCATATAGCGTTCTTCCCTTTCCTTGCATTTGCAAAGTTTTGAAAGAACTTTGTGTTACGGTCGCTGTCCTTTAACCACAGCGCCCTGCTTTTAAGTCGCCATGTAGCCTCTTCCAAGTAGAGGAGAAGGTTCCTTTTTTTTTCCAGATTCCTAATGGACATTCTTTTTTCAAAAGGCATGAGATGTGGGGAGGTCGAAGATATGGCGTCCAACGCCTTTTGTATGTTAGAGAGCTCCTTTCTGTCACTTTTTGTCTTTTGTAGCTGCCATGCCTTAGTAAAATCTTTGAGGCGCGAGATCTTCCCACCGAAAGATTTACATCCAACGTCATCTGAGCCAGCCAACACCCCCCATCTCTTGGAAATTTCTTCATTGAATGAGCTGTCCTCTAATAGAATCCTGTTGAATTTGAAATAATAACCCTTTTTATGCTGTTGGGCCCTCCAGTCGAGCATAATGGGCTTGTGGTCAGACAGATGGACATTGGCAATGGTAAAAAAAGGCAGGCCCCAGGTATCAATGATATCAGCCTTTATGAGAAAGCGGTCAATTCTCTTAGCTATGTAGGCATTACCGTTCCTGCCATTTTCCCATGTCGGCCCCGTGTTTTCAGGACAAATGTCTATAAGGTTCTTGTCTAATAGCGCCATTCTGATCCTATCCGAAAGTGGATCCTTTTTCCTTCCTGTACCCCAGCGATCAGCAAAGATTCTATCTCTAAAATGTCAGATGAGAACAGCCTGTCCCAGAAAGGAGCCCTGTCCCATCGGTAAACCTCATGGCTTTTAACGTTGTTGCCGTGGGTTTGATTTCTATAGGGGACCAAATAGATTTTACCAAACAGGATTGAATTTGTAAACCCGATATATTTTATATCTGTAACCCTCTTACTTTCTAAATTAACCACTAGCCCATAAATTCATATATTTTTATTAAGCTTTATTTAATTTAAACCAATCTAAATGTACACATTTTTATTTATTTATTTAAATTTTAATGTATTAAATATGTGTGAAATATAATTTGATGTAACTAATCTCACAATCTATTTAAACCAATCTAAATATTTTTTTGAACTTTAATATATTTAATACATTTGAAATATAATTTAATCTACTAAGCCCATAGTTTGTATTTAGAGTCCATTAGATAGAAACTCAATAGATAAACTATAAACTCCGCTAAACTTAAGATTTCCTTCCTGTAATGGCAGACTCCTACTAACTAGCAAGTCAAATGGCAGACCTGAAGTTGAAAGAAATTAGCTAGCACTCAAGGAAATCCTCTAAAAGAGCATAGAGGGTTGAGGTATTCAAATAAGAAAAACAAAAATCTCTGATGCATGTATGAACATGCATTTGAAAAAGGCAAAAGAACTAGAACTAGACATTACTAGTTGTAAATTTAATCTTTAGGTAATCGCAGATTCGACTTTAAAAATGTCGAAGAGATACAAGCTCAATGGGCACACAAAAAAACTGAACTCGATATGGATGATTGGTTTAAATAAAAAATAATTTGATTAACATAAAAAATAATTTAATCTCAAGTAATTACAGATTCGACTTAAAAAATGTCGAAGAGATACAAGCTCAATAGGGACACAAAAAAACTGAACTCCATATGGATGATTGGTTTAAATAAAAAATAATTTGATTAACATAAATCGAAAGAAATTAATATTTTTTATTATTTAAATTTAATAATGCAAAATTAACCTTACCATTTAAGATAAATTTTCAATTTTAATTAAAATATATATATTTAATTAATTAAATAAATATTTAAATATAAATAAAATATTAATTAAAATATAATATTAATAATAGTTAATTAAAATATTAATATAATAATAACTAATTAAATTGAATTTTCAATTATATTAATATTTATTACTAGTAGATATTAATATAATTCCAATAAATTTAATAATTAAAAATACATGTTTTAAAAAAAAATCACAAATTCATATATATATAAAATAATAAAAATATATATATAAAAATAAAAAAATATATATACTTCAAATTTATTAAAAATAATGGTTCAATAAATTTTTATAATCAAATAATTTAAATTTAAGAAATTAAATTATTATTAATAATAATATTAAAATATATAAATTTCTGATTAGATCTTTCTATTATATATACTCCGGTTTTGATTATTCTAATAATAATAAATTCAGCAGGAGGGGGATTCACTATTACGATCAACACGTGGCCACATTCATTCATGATTCTATTTCTTTGATATATGTGTCACGTGTATTCACAATCCACATGGAATTGGGTAGAAGCGTTTTAAAGATGACCGGGGCCCACCATCCACATTAGATAAAATAAATCGACCACGAGAGCACAGACTATTCATCATGTCATCAATTACCTCCACCATTAAACCTCATGGCTCTTATAAGCGTGGCTGTAGGTTCGACTTTTATGGACGGCCAGATAGACTTGGCAAGGCGGGTTCATTCTCATATTTTTTTCTTAACCCGATATATTTCATGTTTTTAACTCTGTTAGCGACACTGACTAGAGTACAATCCTACTTTCTAGATTAACAGAACGCCAGCTCATAAATTTATATACCTTTATTTAATTTAAACCTCTAAATGTTTAAATTCTTTATTTATTTATTTAAATTTTAATGAAATATAAATTTAAATCAATGAAAATGTGCAATTATTTATTTTTTTTATTAAACTTTAATGTGAAATATAATTTGATTCAACTAAATCAAAGATTCTTTAAAGCCACCAGATAGAAACACGATAAATGGACCACCAACTCATCACCATATAATCCATATAAAATTTTTCTTTCTACAATGGCAGACTCCTGCAACCTAGCAAGTCTCAAGTCTAATTGGCGGACCTAAAGTCGAAGTTCGCGAACACTTACGCAAATCCTCTAACAGAGCAAGAAACTGCAGCTTCGACTTTAAAAAATGTCCAGCAGATACAAGTTCAATGGACAAGGAATTGGAAAATGAACTAGAACCAGACATCACTGGTTGTACATTTAATTTTAAGCCACCTCTGCTGCTAATTAAAAAATGTCCAACAAATACAAGTTCAATGGAGAGAGAAAAAAAAAACTAAATTCCATATAAATTAATTTTCTATTATGGCAATGAAAATCTTACCCAAGAAAATTTAATGGCAAACCTGAAGTTCAAAGCAAATCTATTAAGCAAACAGGTATTTCCGCTCCATAAATGCACAGAGATTTGAAAAAGAAAACAAAACCAAAGATCAATGGAATCACCGCTTTGACTGAAAACAAAGGTCTAAAATCATCATATCTACTTATACTCAAAAACCCTCACATAAATATTCTGATTCAAGTAAAATAAATTGAAACTAAAATACTCTTTAAATACATAAATAGATAGAAAATGAAAATCCAGAAGGATGATAAAATGTACTAAACAATTTCTAGTTCTGATACTTTGCCCTCATCATGCCGTGAATCGGAATCAATAATCTACAAAGAAATAACCTCGAGAGACTCAGATCATAATTCAGATTCAAAAATTAAGTGCAGCGAACAACCTAAACGACGAGACTAAGCGGACGATAAGGGTCAATTTCCAAGGGTTTCCCGCGCTCCCACATTTAGATAAATAGGCCTACTCTAAATTTTAGTTTATTGGGCAGGTGGTTTCTTGAATTTCAAGACATCGAAATCAATTGTTTATACAGAGAGCCTGCAAATCTCTTTGGAGTCTAATGAAATCTTTTAGAAATGAATTACACAATAAACTTAAACATGATTTATTAATTGATTACAAGAAGAATTTACATCATTATACCTAATCTTTATCCCAGTTCCTCTATATTTACTGAACCAAAAATTGGTGTCTAATGAAATCTTTTAAAAATGAATTACACAATAAACTTAAACACGATTACAAGAAAAATTTACATCATTATACCTAATCTTTGTTCCATTTCCTCGATATTTTCTTAACCAAAAATTTAAAAGAGTTGTTGCTTTATAATATAATAGGCAAATGGATAACTACCAGACAATCAAGTCTAGGGAAGGTGGGAAGGTACCTTAGACCAATATTGCTTCAGAGCAACAGTGTTCACCGGAGCTCTTGTACAGGAAACTCTCCACACTAGACACCCAGCGAAGTCCCTGAAAGAAATAAATGAACAAACAAATCACATTAGCAATTTTGAAAATAATTAGATGAATTGTTCACAGAGAAATTAAATCGATAAACACTACACTGCATGGTACCTTTGCAAAGATGGTTGTTGTAGTAGTGTTCTTACTCTTCACTAGGCGCTTTGCACCAATGCTCTGCCCTGGACGCTGGAATCAAGAAATTAAAAACAAACAAGGAAAGAAATGTTATGGCAGAAACACCTATAAATAACAAATGAATTACTAAAACAAACCCAGAGAAATTGGAGTTCCTATTATCTCTTTTACCTCATCCATCCATTCTAACAGAGGAACGAGCTGATTCATCCATCCATTCAACAGAGGAACAAGCTAATTTGTTTCACTGAAATACCTCACCTCTGTTTCAGAAATGTCACCCTAGGTGGTTAATTTCACACAGAACACATATAAAAACAATAATAACAACAGCACAAACATACAACAAACCCACATACACAGACAAAAAAACAAAAAGAGCGCTCCACATAATCAATCATAACACACCACACCAGGCTACCACCATTGGAGGAGATCAAAGAAAAACAGAGTAGGCAGAACAAACGTTAATTGCACTAGATCGTAATATATATAGCAATGCCATACCATCTTTTCCCTGTCGATCTTATCTTTAGAAAACGGTCATGTTTTAAGAGATTTCTCGACCATCAAGATTCTTGAAATCTGACGTGGCAGGTTCCAGCTCAGAATGGCTACTGGGGACCGTCACCGACTTTCTGAAAAAGCTAGCATGGAATGAAGGTACCGTTATTCCATTTGAATCTAAATGACTTGCCATCGACACATTAAAGTTCTCAAAAAATGTAGAATGGAAAAGGAGGTTCCGTTCGTCCAGTTGATTCTTAAATGCTTGGCATTGACACGATCAAGTTCACTTTCAAACTTATAAAAGGCTCCATGGTAATGGTTTTTGAAGAGGTCACATTAAAGTTTATTTTAAAAAGATACTTGGCAATTTATAAAAAAAATTGCATGGTTTTGATGATATGAGTGTTCAGTTTTCAATTCATTACATATGAATGATAAATAATAAGATATTACATATGAATGATAAATAATAAGATTATAATCAATTTCATGATAAGATGCATTTAAATTCATGAATGATAAATGACAAGTTTATAATAAAGTGTTTTTTTTTGGGTAATATTTTGTTAATATATTTATATATTATATATCTATTAATATATTTTAGAGAATATATATTTATGGGAAGATATGTTTAGTATTTAAATAATTTTTTTATTTTTAATATAGTGATTATTTTTAATTATTAATTGACATGTTCAATTGTTACCATATTTTAAATTAAATATTAATATATAATTATAGTAACATTACATAAAAAGATATATAAGTAAGATTGTAGTATGTTTGTATTATGTTAATTAAATAAAAATATTATATATTAATAATATATATTTTGAGGGAAAATTTTTGTTTTTATATAAAATAATTTTTTATTTTTTAATATTATATGAGATCAATATTTTTAATAATTATAGATATGGTTATGGTAGATAACATTTATGTAAAATGATGCTTAAGTAATGTTTATATTTATGTTCGCTTGATCAAAAATATTAATAATATCTTTAAACTATTGAATATATTTCTTAATAAATATTGATTATTTTGGAGTATCTTAACTAATTGTTAAGATTTGGACAATATTCATTTGTATACCTTCTCCATGTTGACCTTCAACAAGTATAAGTTATACCCATATATTTGGGGCTTAGTCTAACTTATAAACCAAATCACTCTTTTTAGGGTATTTTTTTCCCTAGTTAACTTTAACAAAATCCCCACAAAGATTTTAAAAAAATTGAATTTAAGTTGTTTAATTTACAAATTTTGAATTCCCCAAGGGGTTTTCAAAGTGTTGAATCCATTTATGCATTCAAAAATATATTTTAAATAACAAAAAATTGCAATCGTGCTTGAATTGTATCATTGGATTCCAGTAAAATGGACTTTTGTCTATAAGTTATACTATGCTTTTATTTGGTATTTAAACGTCACTTTCTAGTGGAAAAATCCTTTCAAAATCTTTTTTTTTACAACTTGTTATAAAGAAGGTGTCCAAGGGACATATCTTTAAGCAAGTCATCAAATGGATGAGAAATGGGAAGGAAGACATATCTTAGTAGTTTTCATCCCACCTATACATCTGCTACCTTAAACATCACTAGGTTTTTCCTACAAAGAAAAAGAAACTAGTTATTGGCTAAAAAAAGTGAGGTGGTGGTTGTGCTTCAATGTAGATTAAAGTTGAGATACCTCCAAAGAATTTATTGGATGGAGTGTATGTTGTGGGTGACTTTGTGGCACTAATATGATTACTATGTCATGTTTTTTAGTATGTTCATGGGGCCGTTGTAGAAATGGTTTTATGGTTATTGTTTTCCATGTCGGTGGGTTCTGACACCCATTTCATGGTGTTGGATTGATGAAAACATGTTCATCTCTTAGAAGTTTCAAGAAAATGAGTTGTTCCACAAGGTCTTTTGTTAGTGGGAACTACATCTATTGGTTTGCAATGGTAATTGGTGTGGGGCCACATGGAAAATCAGGCTCTTTGACTCATTAGTTTGTGGATTTATTTATGTGATTTTTCTCATAGATATTTCAGAGTTCATGGTTACTCAACAATATGCATGTACAATATGGGTTGCTCAAAGACAATGATAATAGAAACTCTAAGCCCAAAGTGATGGAGTTTATGTTTCTTAATCAACAACCTTCTATTATGGGTATTTTGTAGGCTTAGGATTACTAAGTTGTGGGCCTTTGCTTTTAGTGGCCTTAGGGAATCCCCACACACATTATTAACATGTTATGTGGGAATGTATTATTAGCTTAAAGAGGTCTATGGCCATGCCAATATCTTATATGTGTATGATGTATTTAAGGGGTTTTTAAATGTTTTGATAATGTTTTAACTTTTACCAATGTATTTTTATGAGAGATTTGGTATTGAACTAGCCATGCTTATGTTTGTGGAGGCTTGCTTATGCAATCCACTTTTATTTTATAAAATGTTTGCTTATGCATTAAATAATATTATTAATAAATGAAGGAAACATTTTATCAAATAATAACTTTTTATAGAAAAACAAGGTAAATGTGTCTTATAGCAACAAAATGCATCTCTTATATGTGATCATAATTTAGTTCCAAAATTAAATTAAAATAATTTTACTAGTTTACAAATCATGCATTGAATCTAATAGCCCATCCTCAATTAGCATAATGAGTAATTTCCACATCTACCCTTGTTTGTATATATCACACATTTAAATGATAGTATGAAATAAAATGACAAAAAAAATATTTCCATTTTTTGCTCATAATTTATGGTTAACACAAGTAATAGGCAATTGCTTTATTTTAGATATCTAATGGACAAAGACAACATCCTATGAGTTAGCACAACTTCTTGTCAACAATTTTGTTGTGAATTTGACTAATTCAATGATAGATAATGCCTCATTAAAATCCCATTGGGTGAGGCACACTAGTTTATGTCTATGGGTTTATTAGGGATTGAATTTATGAAAGCAGAATCATCGTTTAGGTTTCCCTATGAGATTTTCCTTGGAAAAAAATGATTCTCTAGCATGCCACATAAGAACTTTTCAACTAATAAGCCATTAATAGGGGGTGTTCATTATGTTAAAGTTGCATAACTCTTGCACATAACCATCAATAACATTAATGAAAATTATCTTTAATAATCCATAATGTGATGTAACAAGAGTGAATTATAAGGATAATGGTTTATAACTTGAAAGGACATGAAGGTGAACATGTTGCTTGCTAAATTATAATAGAGTATTATTATTATTATTATTATTAGTAATGCATGACATGGACATTAAAATGACCCCATGAAGCCTAGTGATTTGGATGCACTTAAGTGAAAGACATTTCTATCCAACCCATACTTATTTCTAACTATACTTCATTTTCCTAATTATTCACATTATCCTTATGTTATCTTAATACACCTATAATAAATGATCAAACATTTTGAACTAAAATAACTTAAGGTTATATTTACTTCTAAACTAATTAACAATATGCACATTTTTAAATATTTATACTTGTTCACATTTGTAAGGTGAGAAAATCTCATCTATGCTTAACCTAAAATTTAGCATTGTGGCACATTTACAAAGGGAAATTAAGACTCCCACTAATTTCCCTATTTTATTAAAATTTTGATAAATTTCTATAATAGTTTTGTTATATTATACAAGTTTCTATTAAAAAAAATCCTTGAAGAAATATCTTTATATTTCATATAAGGAATATACATTTTTTGTATCCTCATAGGGCTCTCAAACAACAAGACTCAAAAGACATTACATGGATATAGCCATTATGAGCTCATCATGCCACATGCAGGAATTGAACATAGGTGTGGAGGATAACAACATTTCTCCCAACCACCCAAGCTACATCTAATTGACATTTGAAAATATAATTTGTGTACATGCATTTTATATTTAAAAATGGGTTGTGTGCAAGTAATTATCAGATTTAAAACTAGAGACACTATGGGGGTTATCAAAATATATAGCATAAAATTTAAAGGTATAAAAAGTACAAAATCACATGATTGGGGGCAAGAAGCTAAGGAGCTAAATACAAATATTGTGGCCAAGATAAAAAATAAATATATCCGTAAAATTAAGCAACAACTATGGACCCAAATATAGAGGCAAGTAATGATCATCGAGGGCCACTAAATTATGGATCATCAATAGGTTAGCGTTGTACCATCCTTCATTTTTATACTCCTTGAGTCACTTACCATTGAAATAAGCAAGTGAATCTTCAATAACTTGTCATGGAAGGGGAAAGTGAATGTGGTCATCATGGATTTTGATCTAATGTTCATTGCACTCTCAAAGTAGTAACACTACCCTACGGCATGGTCTACTACTAGATTGATACAAACTATCCAAGCCAAGTGGAGTGTGGAGGTTTAGGGGTTCCTAAATCAGAGTGCATGGAGCCAACCTTGAGTACTCCATCAATTGTCGGATGTGGACTAGCTCTCGTTTCGCCTCCTTGGTTTGAACCTTGATTTGCAAGTGCATATTTGCACAAAGCTACATCATACTAAGTGAAACAAAGAATATGAATGTTTTTAAAAAGCGTATTCATTCCATTTTTCATATAAAGAAGAGAATCTATATTCAAACAAGTTTCAATGCTGCATGAAATTCAATGGCTCATGGGATCTTATCACCAAGGAGAGTATACTTCTAAGCAATAGGCACAAGGAGAAACCGATCACACAAATTTGTGATACACACCCATGTCCATTTAGCATATGTGTGAAACCAAAAAGATGCTTAACAATCTCATTCTGATGACATAAGGGGTACTTGGGCTATGGAATTCCCAAGCCACTTGCAATCAAGGATTGTAAAATTATAACCTTCTTAGGCTCAATAAATTATTTGCACAACGAATGAATCCAACTGTAAAACATAGATTTACTTATATCCAAGTCTATAGAGATTTTTTAACTTGGTGTTTAGCCTAGGTCTAACATTATACCAATGATAACCATCTCTAGATTTATATTCCATGAAGTGTTTACACTAATTCCACTTCCAATATTTCCATCAAGTCATTGATCCAACAACTCGCAACTTAAGTAACAATTCATCTATAATCAAATCATCATATTATCAAGACTAGAGTGTTGAAACTCAACCTTCAAAGTTGTTCAACCTTTTGATCTAATGTTAATTGCACTCTCAAAGTATGAACACTACCCTATGGCATGGTATACTACTATACTAATACAAACCATCCAAGCCGAGTGGAGAGTGAAGGTCTAGGGGTTCCTAAATCAGAGTGCATGGAGCCAACCCTGAGTAATCCATTAATTGTTTGAGGTGTGCTAACTCTCGTTCCACCTCCTTGGTTTGAATCTTGATTTGTAAGTGCATATTTTCACAAAGCTCCTTCATACTAAGTGAAACAAAGAATATGAATGTTTTTAAAAAGCATGTTCATTCCAATTTTTTCATATAAAGAAGATAATTTATATTCAGAAAAGTTTCAGTGTTGCATGAATTTCAATGGATCATGAGAGCTTATCACCAAGGAGAGTATACTTCTAAGCAATAAGCATAAGGAGAAACTGATCACACAAATTTGTGGCACACACCCATGTTCATTTAGCATATGAGTGAAACCAAAAAGATGTTTAACAATATCATTCTGATGACAGAAGGGGTACTTGGGCTATGGAATTCCCAAGCCACTTGGAATGAAGGATTGTAAAATTATAACCTTCTTAGGATCAATAAATTATTTCCACAATGAATGGATCCAACTCTAAAACATAGATTACTTATATCAAGTCTCTATAGATTTTTTAACTTGGCGTTTAGCCTAGGTCTAACATTATACTAATGATAACCATCTGTGGATTTATATTCCATGAAATGTTTACACTACTTCCACTTCCAATATTCCATCAATCCATAGAGCCAACAACTCACAACTTAAGTAACAAATCATCTATAATCAAATCATCATATTATCAGGACTAAAGTGCTGAAATTCAACCTTCAAAGTTGTTCAAATCTTTTAGAGATGGAAGTTTCCATCATGAAGGTCCCTAGCTCACACAATACCCTTATGGAAAGGTCTCTAATTCACTAAGAATCAGGTAGATTAAACTAAAAGTATTCTTTCAAAGACAACTAAGGGAGACCACCAAATTAAAGGATAAGCTAAATCTCAAGGGGTCCCTTGCCCAACTGTTGTGCTCTGCAAACAACCCCCCATTTCATATCTTTTTTATTCATAAAACATCAACCTATGAAATGGGTCCCTTTAAAGTAAAATTGATATCAATACTTTTATTGTTCAAAAAGTCCGATAATCAAATGAATGCATGTTATAAAACCCTTTTGAACAAACCCATTTAAAGAAATAAAGTGAATCTTGGTCATTGCGATAAAGCGATCGCAAGATCGCATATCGCAATGACATAAGAAATATATATAAATGGTACACAGCTTTCCGCCGATGCGATATCGCAATCGGCGATCGGCAATACTCCATGCACATCCCAAAAAAGCCCATGCCATTAGCCCTGATGCGATGCGCAATCGGTGTTCGGCGATCGACGGTTTGTTTTCACTTAAGTCTTGATGCATACACAGCTTTCTGCCGATGTGATATCGCATTCGGCGATCGGCGGTATCCAATACACATCGTTAAGGCGCGCTGGTCATACACCCGATGCGATGCGATAAAGCGCAGTTTTTGATAAAAAGCCGTTAAGTGATTGGATAGCTCAATTCATTCATATTTAAAGCTTAATCACTTGCGCTCAGCCGCCAAAACGTCCATTGCATGCTTAAGGGAATTATTCACCCGAATAACGATATAACGGGCATTTAAAGGATGACAGGTTTTATACGACCAATTAATGAGATCATGTCTTAAAATCTTTCGATGGATTGTGTCCGCACCCATTTTAAAGGCTAAATACCTTATTGCGCATCTATTCATATGTTATTGTCACTTGCAAGTTTTCATTGTTATCTCTCTGTATTACGCACAATTGCCTCTCTGTGAAGAATTCATTCATAGACAGGAGTTTGAACATGATGGGAAAGAAATCAAAGAAGACTGCGGGTGCTTCCGCTCCACCAGTCGCAAGACAAGCTGCTGTAAACAAGAAGAAGGGCCTAATATCTGATACTACATGCACGGGTCTCACCAGAGTTACTTGGCAGGCCACTTACGACTTAATTGAAGCCCGAGA